>JBAMIH010000073.1:0-80000 GCA_038501795.1 Pseudopleuronectes americanus | reverse complement strand
ATTTGAACCTTTGGATGAGCTGTGGTGGATCACTGGACTCTTTTCCTTTCAGAGATGCAAAGTGACTGGAGGAATCTCTGCTGCACATTTAGAAACAAATCTTCTTCGACCTTTGGGACCAAACGGCAGGATTGATCTACAGAGAAGCTCCTGGAGCCACTTAGTGGAGCCGGTGAGTGAAACAGACCAGCTGGTGGTTCCCTCGGGGAGGGGGGGGACCTGGAGGGTCGCTGCTGGGCTCCATAGACTGAAAATAAAGACACGTCTTCACCTCCTCAAGAAATGAAGCCAGAATATCTCAGATACTAACGCTGCCTTCTTGTCAGGGGCAATCCAGGAATATATGATTATATATTTATATGTAGTTTGTAAACATTTCCCCTGATTTCTCAGAGAATAATTGATGAAAAGAACCAGACCTGGTACAGGACCAGTGTGAGTGTGTGTGTCTGTGTGTGTCTGTGTGTGTGTGTGTGTGTGTCTGAGAGGGTGTGTGAGTCGCTGCAGATTGGTGGAATTTAAAGGACTGTTGGGCTTTGGTGAAGTTCACAGTCAGTGTTTGATTCCTGTGATAAGATTCTGATTTTAATGATTTTAATCTCATTTGCAGTTGAAACTTCATTTCGACTTTTATTCACACCAACTCTGTGACGTCTGGTTGGTGTCTGAGTGGTTTCCAGTGCAGTGGTTTCCTCTTGTCCTGGTTTGGATGTTTCTCTGAGAGCAACCACAACCGCATCAGGACGTTGTGATAATGGTTGAATAATTGTACGGCAGAGTTTTGGAATGCTTCAGTGAAAGAATGTGGAACTGAAACGAGTTTTTCCTTCAGATTCTTTGAGGAGATGATGATTTTTTTTAAAGTCTACAAACTTCAATCCACTTAGAGAAGCTCTCCACTGACCCTGCAAGAGGAGAAGATAATTATCTTTTCAACAGAGCGGCTGAACCCTCCGTGAACTCAAAGAAGGTTTTATTAGTTTGGTTTCCTGTGACACTCCTGAGCTCAGCAGACCAACAGAGAGAAGACAGATCTCATCAGGTTCCCACTGATCTGCAGAGGAACCTGCTCCACTCACAACATGTGAAAATCCTTCATCTGTTAAATCTTATATTCAACTGCACGAAAGCTTCTCTGATCATCCCAGTTTCTCTGAGTGTTAATTGTTTTTTACTTTGAGGCAAAATCATTGATTATTAATTCAGACTTTGATGTTTCTTCATCTAAAGCAGAAACTCTTTTCCTCTTGTCCCAGATCTGTCCCACGTTGAGGACATCGTCCACCAGTCAGGACAAAGATCTCCTCCACCGACACCAACTAAGAGTTCTTCTATGTTCTGACCTCCAGGAAACTGGAATTCATCCATTTCTGATCAGAGGAGCTCGTTGAGAAGCTGCAGGACGTTATAGATCTGAGATCTTTCCAGTTCGAACACCTCGACCCACCAGATGTTTGAAGTGCAAACACCACGAGGACGACAACACTGTCTGATTCACAGTTCACATATTGTGTGTTGTGTGTGTCCAAAAAAAACCTAAACCTGCAACAGAGAGTTCTCCTGGAGGAGGAGCCGAGCTGGAGGTCAGAGCGCTGGACTGTCAGCTTCTGGAACGTGAGGCTCTGATTGGATGATCACAGACTTTACTCTTCTTCTTCCTCATGACTGAACGCACATTTCTGGATCTTGGATTTCCACCTTAACTTCCTGCAGAGGATCATGGGAGATATAAAGTCACAGGTGCTGAGGACATGCTGATGATGTCATTCATTATCTATTAGAACAAATTGGCTGAAACACAGAAGATGAAGATCGACAGGATCTGAGTCACATGAGCTGAGAAGTGGACTGGACCTTTTTCTAACTTCTCCTGAACTGGTTCTTTTGTTGAACACAGAGTTTTGGAATCTGTTGCTTCTCTCTGCAGCTGGACCCTTTCAGACGGAGGATCCAGAGGAGGAGCATGCTTCCTGGAGGAGTGGTGTCCGGTGGGGGGGGGCGGGGCGGGGGCAGGATGGGCCTCCTCAGGTGGCTGGGCCTCCGGCTGTGGTCCCGCCGGGGGACCCTGGTGTTCGCCCTGCTGTGGTTCGGATCCTGGTTGTTCCTGAACGGCCTGGTTCTGGTGCACAGGAGCATCATGTCCGACTACTGCACCGACGACAAGAGCAAGAGGATCCTGCAGAGACTGGTGAGTCACCGAGCACCAGAGGGTCGGGGGGTCGCTTCTGTGCACTGATTTCTCGTTTCTGAGAATCCTGCCGCAACTCGCCAGACGGCGCGGGGGGGTGACAGACAGCCAGAGGTCAGCGGCTCTTCATGACACTGCTGCCTTATCTACTGCAGCATACACTGGTGCATTGTGGGTAAACACAGATAACATTTCCCAGATCTAGTACTATTGTTTTAATTTCTCCTCCACCTTGTCTGCCAAAAAGCTCTTGATCATTTCATGATATAGAAATGAGTTGAGACGTCATGATTGACAGCTGAGTCTGACTCCTGATTGGTCGAGACAGGGTCATGTCACTCGACGTTGAGGTAACTTATAACATGATTACGTCTTGTAGCTGAAACCGAGTCTTTCTTCTTCTTCTCTCTCTGATGAAGATGAAGTTGATTCTTTAAACCTGAACTTCTCTGTGCTGGAAACTCCTCCTCTGACTTTTCTTTTCCACCTCATTGAGAAAAGCTGCGGCTGCATTCTGTGATGACCTGTGACAAATCAACCCTGTGGCTGTTGTTGAGTTTAATCAGAGTCACACAGAGAGTCAGAGACAAGTCATTTCTTCCATCCCACAGACTGATATCAAAGCTCCCACAGATCCAAAGTGGAAACTGATGAAATCCCACATTAGCCTTCCAGAGTCAACACAGTGTTTCTGGAGCGTCTCCCACAGAGCAGCTGACGGAGGGTTTGAGTCTCCAGAGCTAATGTGGCAGCTCAGGAGCAGTAATGCAGAACAGATGCACGTCTGATTCACTGAACTACCTCATCTTCTCTGGAGATACGCTTGAGGATGAGATCTAACAACAGAACCTTTGTGTTGAGTCGGTGACTGACGGGTGATCCTGGTCCAGGCTGAGCTACAGGATCAGGATCAGGTTTCCCAGCAGCCGCGGTTCAGACTTGTCTCGATGGCTTCAGGTGTAAAGTGAACACAAGTCCTTCAATCATCTTCTTCTTCTTCTCCCTCTTCCGGTACGCTCATCCCTCCGTCCTCAGCACTTTGTAACCTGCCTTTGAATTAGAGAATCAAATCAAATCATCAAACTAAAGTTTATTGAAGCAGAAGTGAAAAGTAATATATCAGGATTAGAGTGAATGGTTATAAGAATCCTCTCGTTGATCTGAGGTCACACAAGGTCACTCCTCAAGGTCGATGTTTGACCCTGAAAACATTCTGAGACGCAGATGATGGATTAATAGATGGATGAACAGATGGTTGATTGATGATGGATGATGGACAGATGTCAGGATCCTCGTTCCAGATTCTAATGACCGATCTGAACGTTTCGCTGAGATAAACTTTAAATGAAAGATCATTATATTCTGATTTATTCTTTGAACAGGAAGTTTGATGTTTGTTGGTTCACTGTGTCGGGGCCGTGATCCCATGAGACAAACTATAAATACACTGTTGGGAACCTGCTCGGCTTGAAGCTGCTCCACTCGGGATTCCAGTCAGAAAACAAACGTTTTAGTTCCAGCTGACGGGAATCCAACTTAAACATTGAGTTTGGAGACGATGGCGACTTCCATCCTCTACACCTCCTCGTCACAGCAGAGATGGATTCATGATTTATGATTTTTTCGCTCCCTGACCATATAAAGCCCAAAAAGCCTGATTCATGCTGTTGATCTAATATTTACTTGTGTTAGAGGCACAGTGAGGAACTGGCTCCACAGACCTCAGCTCAATCCAGGTCAGCATCAAGTCCACACGAGTCTGATTGATTAATTCAGCTTATCTCTGTGAATCCACTGAGGTTCACTCATGAGTTCCAGGTAGAAGTCCTGCTGATGTACAGGTTGAACCTGGGCTCGTACATCTCGTATGTCACATGAGTTACTGGACAGATCCAGAGACAGATCCAGAGACAGATCCAGAGACAGATCCAGAGACAGATCCAGAGACAGATCCAGAAAGCTGTGACGTGTGTCTCTACATCGTCTGGACCCCCGGACTCTTTACAGTCTAATCTGTGATCTGCTGCTCTCAGCCTGTCCCTGCATGTCTCTAACATTCCTCTGCCTATACAAGGCCTCACGATGCATTTTTTATGGCTCCATCTGTTTTGACGCTGCTGGTTTGTTCTTTAACAGCAGCAGAGAGCAGCAGGTTTATTTAAAGTGCAGCTGTGCTCTTCAGGAATCCAACCTGGAGCTGTTATATGTTCACGACCTCCTGCAGAATTCATTGATGCAGTTCTTTTGACTGGAACTCAACGTGCAGGTCGACCTGTCAGTGACACATGAACAGAAACAAACGTTCTTCTTCAGAAACGATGAACAAGCAGAGTCTCCATCTTTTCCTCCTGAGACACATGAATCCCTTTGGAAACTGGAGAGTAGAAGTCATCTTAATACTTTAGAAGATTCACATTGAGTTCTGCTGAAACATGTTGGTTTGATCCGAATCAATCTTCTTGCTCTGAAAATGAATGAATGATTAATGCAGAAGGTGTGAAGTGCTGATGGAGACTCTCAGACCTCCGGAGTCTGGCTCTGCACTCGGTTGAGAGCTGAAGAAGAAGTCAGCAGCTGTTGGCAGATCCTGGGTCAGAGAGTGAAGCTGAACTCTGACACGAACACGCGTGATATTTATGACATGTCAAGTGAAACATGGTTTCTGCTGCTGAAACAAACGGTTTCACCTTCAGGCTAAAGACTGAAACTCAACTCTTTAGTGTTTTCACATGTAGAGTCTGAAGCTCTGAACCAGGTGTGAACGAGTCCTGAACATCATGTGTCACTCTGATGTGATGCTGATGTTGAGATGTTCTTCAGAAGAGTCGACGTCTCCTCAGCTTCTCTGAGAGTTTGAGGAACAACATCTGATAAGAATGAAGAGAACAGCTGCTCCAGAACAGATGTGAGGTCAGATGTTAGTGTCCTTCTGATTTCACACACATCTGTCTCCTGCCATGTTGCACTGGACTCACATCCGAGAGGAATTACACAGTTATTCATTATGAAATATGACTGTGGATCAGATCATCACCTCTGCTGCAAAGAGAGAGAGAGAGAGAGAGAGAGAGAGAGAGAGAGAGAGAGAGAGAGAGAGAGAGAGAGAGAAGCCGTTTGAACACCACCATCTTCTCTGTTATTCTCTCTGAAGCCTCCACTGACCCTGGATCAGTCGCTAACCGTCTCTGAGCCGTGTCACAGACAGAAGACGCAGGAGGACGAGAGCGTTTCCATTTCCAGGATCTTTTATTTTCATCTCTCTGCCAGAAATATTTAAAATAGGAGAATAACCAAAAACATTTCAGTTCAGGTTCTGGTGCAGGTTCTGGTTCTGGTCCAGGTTCTGGTCCAGGTTCTTGTTCTGGTCCAGGTTCTGGTCCAGGTTCTGGTCCAGGTTCTGGTCCAGGATCTTGTTCTGGTCCAGGTTCTGGTCCAGGTTCTGGTCCAGGATCTTGTTCTGGTCCAGGTTCTGGTCCAGGTTCTGGTGTTGCTCTTGTTGTGGTGGCTTTGGATCAAAGCATCGGCTCAATGTAATGAAACTCTTTGTAGTTTTAGATGCTTGAAACAGTTTTTGGTCAAAAAGGAGAAGTTCTGAAGTTTTGGAGGAGAAACAATGCAAGTGTTGTTAGAAGAGTGCGTGTGTGTCTGTGTGTCTGTGTGTGTGTGTGTGTCTGTGTGTCTGTGTGTGTGTGTGTGTCTATGAGTATTTGCATGAGCCTCGTAGATCAGAATCAGCCGAGGCTAGTTATGTTGTTACCTCTGTTCCATGTAGAAACTGAATCAGCCCTTTTGTTTGCAGCCTGTGTGTGTGTTTGTGTGTGTGTGTGTGTGTGTGTGTGTGTGTGTGCACATTTGCATGCACCCCGCCTCTTCATCACGTTCTCTTTAACAGCGTCTCTGTGTGTTTTGACAGGTTTTTAAGCCCGAGGTCAAAACACGGCACAGAGCGGCTCCGACTTGCTGATTGTGGCTCATGAAGAATTCAGACTCACTGCAGGACGCTAACACAACGCTAACACAACACAGTGCAGCTCTGTGTGAGGTGTGTTACTGTGCGAGTCTGGGGTGGAACAAACCAAACATGTCAGATCGACTTCCCTTCCAGGCAGACATGGCTCTCAGGTCCCTTCTGTTATCCGTCCTTTGATTGTCTTCTTCTTCTCTGTCCCCTGGTTGTGGAGGTAGAGGGACAGGTAGAGGTCCCACGTCCCCGCTCCACTTCCCCTTCACTCGTTAACAAGACCCTAAGATCCTTAAACTCACCAGCCTGCAGAAAGAGCCCTGTCTCCAGCAGAGAACATTGATCAGTGATAAGGTAACGCAGATCAGAGCACTCCGGGGGGGCCAGGGGGGCCGGGGGTCCAGGGGCTCGGGGGGGCCAGGGGGGCCAGGGGGGCCGGGGGTCCAGGGGCTCGGGGGGGCCAGGGGGGCCAGGGGGGGCCAGGGGGTCCAGGAGAAACTGGGATCAACTGATTGTTCTGGAAAAATAAGACCTGTGACGTTAATTATCTGCAATTTGTAGTGAAAAGGAGAAAGAGGCGACAATATATTGTTTTTATTTCTCCTTCTTACTTTGACAGAAAAACCTCTGACTCAACGTTTCTGAACCGACTCTTTGTTTGTGTTTTACTGAGCAGCCGGCAGACGTGTTTCTTTAACTGTTATTATGTGTTTAGCCCCGAGTTCATATATTAAGTGACGCCTGCGGTTAGAGAGATGGCAGCTCTTCGGCTGAGTAATGTTGTGTGTGTGCGTGCGTGTGTGTGTGTGTGTGTGTGTGTGTCTAACAGTTTTCTTCTTCACTTCAGGCCTTTTGGCAGCGAACAGTAAAGTTTTACTGGATTTATTTAATTTGATGATGAGGCAGCGTGGGCTTGTCTTCAGGTTTGTGACCTTCAGCCTCTGAGTCTCATTCACAACCCTAAATAAATTGAAGCCGAATATTTAGATCGCCCCCTGGTGGCCGGCTGTCACTGCATCAGTTTGCACACGCTGCAGCTTCTCTCTGTGCTGCTGTTCATCATCAGTTCAGTGCAACAGCTGTAAAAACTTGTCGGCTCATTACGGAGGCTCAGTGCGGCCAAAACGCTCAGCGCAAGATGTGTGTGTTCGTTTAATGGGAAATGTGTGTGTGTTTGTGTGTGTGTGTGTGTGTGTGTGTTCATTAGCAGAGGAACAGTGGTGCAGACTGGGCTGTGGACTCACTGGCTGTGAGATCATCCTACACTTCCAGTGAACCAAACCAGATTTCAACTGGTCCACCCACGCTGTGTGTGCCTGTGTGTGTGTGTGTGTGTGTGTGTGTGTGTGTGTGTGTGTGTGTGTCTGTGTGTGCACATTGTGTACGTGCAGCAGTGAATACGAGCCATTCCGCCCACACCTCCAACATTTCACAGGCTTTAAAAGTCTCAGTATTGTTCTCGTCCTGCTCAGAACAACAGGAGCATTTACGAGGTGTGGATTCACTGGAGGCTTGTGGGGATACTGTACATGACTGAACGTGACCTTTGACCTCCTGTCACCGCTGATTCATCACTTGTTTCAGAGCTGACGGTGACAGTGATGCTTTTCTACTCACATCGCTCGTTATCGACCCACACAGGAGACGTCCGTTCCCCTCGTCCGGCCTCAGAACAGAACACATGTTTGGGTCCAGGGTTTTTCTCTAAGACTCATTCGGCTCAAGCGTCAGTGGAGACTCTGGCCTGTAGGGGGCGCTGTGAGGCTGCTGATCTCAGGTGTAGGACGATGCACCAGCTGCTGCTTGTGGTCCAAACAACCTGATCAGCTTCTAGTTAATGATGTGATTCGTTGTTCACACTGTGAACATGTATTTCCATTGGCTGGCGTTAGAGGGAGAGCGCTAACTGGAGGGTATTTAGAACCTCAACCTCAACAAGTAGTAGAGCAGCTTCACAGACGCCTGGTGCCACATCGGGAAGAGATCTGTGGAGGCATCACGGAGCAGCAACCAGGAAACAGGAAGTCATCTGGCCGGTCCCCAACGAACCCTGGAACCCTCAAGACAAAGAATCCCTCGCTCTGACGTCTGAGGGGATGAGACGTCTGGAAAGAATGATGGTGAAGCTGCTGTGGTCTGAGGTCGGCCGGCAGAAGATCCATCACCTTCTGCACACAGACACACAGAGGAAGCAAGTGATGCTCATGGTCGTTCAACATCTGGAGAAACACAAGGCCTGTTCCAGATGTTTCTGAATTTCACTTCTGCTTTTAACCAACTGTCGACCCTGAGATTCTTCACCCACTGGTTTGTGAGCCGACATTTTTAAGCCTCCAGTATTTAAATATAAATTATGTAAATATAAAGTATGTAAATAATAAGTATGTAAATATGAAGTATTTATATATTAAAGTATGTAAATATAAATGTTCCATTCTAAGGTAAAGACAACAACCCTTTGTACAGTTCAGATGAAACAAGTGAAAACATCTCTCTTGGTTCATCTTCAGGTTTCTAGCTCCAGATCCTTTCACCTGACTCTTTCCCACCGGAGCTTTAAATCTCCCTCCGGCGCTGCACTTTGAAAAGCTTCAGATTTACAGAGAGTTAATCACATCACTCGATTCCAGAGAAACTTGCTTCAGGCTCATGATCCCTGAAAAACCTTAACGACTTCGACGAGTCCAGACAAAAACGTTTCAGTCGTTTTCCTCCTCAAACCGTTCGACCTCAGTTTGTGTCTCTCGCTCCGTCGGCCTTCAGGCTCAGATCACACAGGAATGTCATCAAGGTCTTTAATGTTCCTCGTGTGTTCGGGTTCTACCATCATGGAATGTGACGGTGAGAGCAGGACAACAAAGAACTTCTTTCAGAAGGAAGGAGAAGGTTCACAGGGAAATGAAACCAGGTATCAGCTGTGAGGAGTCTCCGGTCGGCCGTCAGATGGTGTGAAGAGGGAAGGAAAGAAAGTGTAGGAAGACGAGAAGGAGAGAGAAAAGAGAAATAGGTCGAAGTGACAGAACGGAGAGAAGAACAAAAGAGTGGGAGGAACAAAGAGAAAATATAAATGAGCAGAGGAGATAAAAGAGAATAAAGGGTCAGGTTGAGAGGATGAGAGAAGAGAGATTGAAGATAGAAGATGAAAACATTTTGTAGGAACTGAGAATCTGTGGAAGGAAGAAAAGACTCGAGGGTGAAAACAGAATCCTCTGGTGACAGGAGCTGCTTGATTGTGACGGGTGAAAATACTCATGTGAATAAATGAGCTGCAGCTGGTTGCTGGATCCTCGGTGACATTTAAAACCGATTCGTTCAGGACTCGACTTCATTTACAGATCTGAACGTTTCCGTCTGGAGCTCATTTGCTCCGGAGGAGAGTCGGCCAAATAAACACTCTGTGAATCAGCTGCTCCTGAAACCTCAGATTCACACGATTCAGATTCTGAATCGAATCCTCGTTGTTGATCCAGACAAAAGTCAGTTTGAGTCTGAAAAAGTCTTCAGAGTTTGAGATAAATAAAAACTAAACCATCGTCTGCTGAAAACTCCTGGATGAGGATTTGAATCTGAATTCTGTCTGTTTCATCTTGAAATGATCGTGTTTAAACCACAGAGCAAAGAAAATGTTTCCCCCCCCAGCTGCTCAGTAAATACACAGCTTACCCTCATGCAAACACACACAAATACATGCAGATGTTTCACACAAAGACACACTCACAGGAAGAGGATCCTGTCCTGCTGGGACCGTGCACGAGGAGGAAGCAGCTGGAGAGTGAGATGTGATGCAGGGTGGAGGGAACCAGGGCACTGAGATGTGAAAGCTGCTGAGCTGCAGATGTTTGCAGATGTTTGTAGATGTCCCAGTCCGCTCCTCTGACAGGAGGTCCCATCAGACCAGGAGCTGGGAGGTTGAGGAAACCCAGTTCAACCTTCCTGCTCATGAAAGATCAGTTGGATTCTGTTTGGAGACCTGAGCTGAAGTTCAGACGTGAAAACCACAAAACAAATCACTCACTCATTATCTGTGAAGCTGGATCCAATCCCAGTGTCACCGGGCAGGACAGAGTGTATCCTGGACGGGTCGGCCAATCACAGGGCAGACATTCAGAGACAAACCATTCACACCAGCAGTGACACCTGTAGAGTCTCCAGGTCACCTGACGGCCAATCGGCACTGTGGGAGGAAGCTGGAGAAGAACCAAGCAGTTCCTGTTCCTGTTTGAACGGGTCGGACCCGACAACCTGCTGCTGACTCACAAACACCAACTACACACATACACACACACACACACACACACACACACACACACACACACACACACACACACACTGAACAATGGCTGTCTTTCACTGAGATGTGAGACAGCAGGAAGTATTATTCAAATGATTGGGGAGGGGATAATTGCAGAGTCTCCTTTGACTGTCAACACCTCCCCTCCCTCTCCTGTTGAGTGCATCAACACACACACACACACACACACACACACACACACACACACACACACACACACACACAGTGGACAGGTGCAGCTGCCACTTCTCTCTGCAGATGTTCCAGTTCTCATTACAGATGGTTTCACTGGTTTCACTGGTTTCACTGAAGAGCTGTGTCTCCTCCAGCAGAGATGGACCAGGTCTCCAGAAACAGATCCACTCGATCTCGAACCCTTTTCCTGACTGTTCCCTCCTTTCTAACAAACGAGTGTAGTTTTCATTACAGATGAGGTGACTGTGTTATTCTGTATTTACACAGTAGTTGTGTTCACACCACATGAGAACAGGAGTTAGTGAAGCAGGTGTGTGTCCAGGTCTCTGACCTTCTCACTGCCTGATGTTTGTGTTGGATTGGCAGCCCATGAGAGGATTAGTCAGGTGATCCGGATCAGAACGAGGCTAATCCCAGACCTGGTCCTCACACCTCCTGGACGCTGAGCTGCTCAGACACTTCACAGGATGCGTGTGCACGGCACCGTGCGGCTTCATGTGCACGTGACTGACTTTACTCAGAAGTAGAATCATCTGCTTCGGCTGAGGAGAAACTAAACACATGCAGAGGAAAATACGAATAGAGAGGAGATCTAAATCTAGCCTGTTCTGTGGAGATCCAGATCCAACCTGTTCTCAGCTCCGTTTGCTGAGATCAACTTTGTCTCCTTGTTAAAACTTTGACTCTTTACCAACATGTCGACTTTCACCTCCATCGTTCCAGCTGCTCCCTCGGAGCTCAATCACATGATTCATACGTTTGTAACAATCACAGTTTGAGTGGAAACTGTAAATATCAGCGTTGTGTTGACAGGCGTCAGTAACATGTGAGTCTGGAGACGTTTGGCAGGTTTGCATCAAAGTGTTTAAAATGTTATTTGACATGTGAACGTCACTTTCCAGCATCTGAGTAGAAAGATCTGTGTGGACACCTTCAGTCGGTTCTGTCCCGTGACCTCTGACCTGTCCTTCAGTGTCTGGAGTTTGGGGACGGCTCGGTGACGGGGGACATGTGTGAGGACCTGTGTGTCCTCGGCCTGGTCGAGTACAAGCGCTGCCTCTACTACGAGAACGGGAAGAAGGTGATGGAGGCTCGATGGAGAGGACAACCCATCATCCTGAAGTCCAAGCTGGAGAACTTCTCCTCGTACGAGCCTCTGGGGATCCTGGACTACCAGGTGAGATCAGATCCGATCAGATCAGATCAGATCAGATCACAGATCAGATCAGATCAGATCAGATCAGATCAGGAGACATAATGATCCCATCACTCTGCTCCTCTGCTCCACAGGACCCAGCCGAGGAGCTCTCCCCTCTCGATGTGGTTTTCTACGCCACCCTCGAAGTAGGTCACATCGAATCCTTTCAAATACATCTGCTGATCTCACAGACCAATATTAATATCTCCTCTGATGTCAGGTACGGAACTCGCTGGGGCTGGCTGAGGAAGACGAGGATGAGGAAGGAGGAGGAGGGAGTAACAGCTCTCTGGCCAAACTGTGGGGGAAGAAGCTGAAGAACCAGGAGAAGAGTTTCTCCCGAGCGGAGCTGGCGTCCCTGTGGTCGCTGCTGCAGCAGGAGGAGTACACCTTCCTCAGGTGAGCCTCCTCCTCCACAGAGATCCAGGGAGTCTGACCTGAAACTTCAGTCCCCAGCTTCCAAATGTCCACGGAGTGTGAGACCAGAGTCCTAGTTCTGACAAATGTTGTTTTCATGATCCATAAATCCAAACTGTGGTTTGTGTGACATCTGGAGGAGAAAGATTCAAAAGAGACGCTCGGCCGAGTCCAAAACTAAACCTGGTGAGGAGAAGGTGACCGGCTGCTTATCTGGAGGCCTGGGGACAAGTGTGTGTGTGTGCATCTCTCTGTATGTGTGTGTGTGTGTGTGTCTCTGTATGTGTGTCTATGTGTGTGTCTCTGTGTCTATGTGTGTGTGTGTGTGTGCATCTCTGTGTCTGTGTCTGTGTCTGTATACTTCAGCCGTCTCTACTAAAAAATGAAACCTCGTCTGTATATGTTGTTTCTCTGACTCTATGCCCCGTGCCTCAGGGTCCTGCAGGACCTCAGCGTCCACGTGGCGAAGGTCCTGGGCTCCTGTGGTCACTTCTACGCGGTGGAGTTCCTCTCTGCCGGTCACGCCTGGGACCAGAACATCTTCTCCCTGGAGGACGTGTCCGGGCGTCGGGGTCAGGACCTCGGGGGGGCCCGGGGGAGGTGGACGGCCCGGGACATGGTGCACCGCATCGCGCTCAGCTTCCTGGACATGGTCTGGCACTTTGACAACGACTTCACCCACAAACTGCACCTGTGTGACATCAAGCCCGAGAACTTCGCCATCAGGACGGACCTGACGGTGAGTCCACGTGAAGTGAAGCCTGATCACCAGCTCTGGAAGGAGGTGGTGAAGGAGGTGGACCTCTGGAAGGAGGTGGTGATCAGAGCGGTGGAGGAGGTGTCTCCTCTAAAAGTAGAAACAGCTTCTGGTCTCAGTCTCAGTATTAAAGGCCTCGTATCTTCAGAGTGTCCTTCACATCGTCGTGAACCTGATCTCTGAAGAACTCTCTGAGGGAATCTCAGTTGGACTCAGCGATGAACTGATGACATCACGGGGACACATCTGAGTTAATTCTGGATGTCCTCTCACGTTTGTCAGGTGGTGGCCATCGATGTGGACATGGCGTTCTTCGAGCCGAAGATGAGAGACATTCTGGACCAGAACTGCAGCAGTGACGAGGACTGCAACTTCTTCGACTGCTCGTCCAGATGCGTCCAGAGGAGGTGCAGCCCCCGACGCAGGAACAGCAACCTGCAGGTGAGAGGAGCATCTACTCTCTGGCTGTTTCTCCTCCTCCTCCTCCTCCTCCTCCTCCTCCTCCTCCTCCTACTCTCTCCTCTTCCTCCTCCTCTCTCCTCCTCCTCCTCCTCCCTCCTCTCCTCCTCCTCCTCCTCTCTCCTCCTCCTCCTCCTCTCTCCTCCCTCCTCTTCCTCCTCCTCCTCCTCCTCCTCCTCTCTCCTCTTCCTCCTCATCCTCCTCCTCCTGCTCCTCCTCCTCCTCCTACTCTCTCCTCTCTCCTCCTCTCTCCTCCCTCCTCCTCTCTCCTCTCCTCCTCCTCCTCTCTCCTCCTCCTCCTCCTCCTCTCTCCTCCTCCTCTCCTCTCTCCTCTCTCCTCCTCCTCCTCTCTCCTCTCTCCTCCTCCTCCTCTCTCCTCCTGCGTCTCTCTCCTCCTGATGACTCAGTGCTCCATCTTTCACCCCTTACTATTCGCATGTGTCTCACTCACCGCTGATCATCTACTGATTGGAGGGGGGGAGCTCGAAGCTGCAGACGTTGCATTACTTTAATGGATACGCTTTAATTTATCAGTATTTATTTATTTCATTTTTATCAAATCAATATATTTATTTATATTTTTAAAGTCAAACTGAAGGTTTGGAGAAACAATCTGGATGTTCATTTAATTACTTTATCACGATATTTAGAAAAGAAGCCATAAATCAAAGGGTTATTTTATCTCAGGATTTTAACTTTCTCGTATGTCTGATTTCATATTCCTTTCATTTATTCATGAAAGAAAATACAGAGATCAACAAACTTTAAAAGAATGAAGAGAAAGAATAGAGACGAAAATAAAAAACGATAGTAGAAGAAAACGAATGAACAGAAGAGGAGAAGAACAAAGAGAAGACGAGTGACGTCTGTTCCTCTTCATCCATCGTCCTTAAACTTCTCTTTCTCCTCTCGTCTTCAGGTGATTTGTGAGAAGATCTTCAGACCCTGGTTTTCTCCGACTCTGCTCGGGGCCAAAGCAGGGCTCCCCCTGCAGGTGAGATGCTTCTCCCAGTGTGTTCCGTCAGTTCTGTCAGTTCTGTCAGTAGTTTACAGATGTCGGTGTTTCCTCCCGACAGGTGGAGCTGCAGCGCGCGGTGCAGGAGTGTTCGGAAACAGACGGAGGTGTGGAGGAAAGAGAAGAGGATGCAGCAGCAGGAGGAGCAGCAGCAGCAGGAGGTGGCAGAGACGTCCATCAGCGTCTCCTCAACATCCTGACCCGCCTCCTCCACGATGGAGGGGCTTCAGGGGAGCGAGGAGGAGCTCAGGAGGAGAAAGATCACGCTGCACTGAACTTCTGAGGAGGTGAAGGAATGAGGAGAAACAGGTCTTCATCAGGCCTGGACCTGGAGTCTTCCTGTGACTTCTGGACTCTTCTCTGAGGTTCTTGTTCTCAGGAGAGAATCAGAAGCCAACGAGATGGAGACTCTACAGATGTGGACCATCTGAGACACAGTCTGAGGTTCAGGTCCAGAGGTTCTGGACCCGTCAGGAGATCTCACTCATGCTCTTGTGTCTGAACTGGAGGAACTTCCTGCTGAAGGTTCACAGACTTAAAGCTGAAGGTTCTGGATGTCCTCAGACCTTTGTGTCCATCCAGGAGACCAACACTGCAGATCTCATCTGTGCAGGAGGCCTGGTCACTGGGACCAGACCAGGAACATATCCTGGATCCTGGATGTTTCCTTCTTTAAACCAGTTAGTCTCAGTGAGATTCAATCAACTCTCTCGTTTGAAGAGAAACTGAAAAACATCTTTGTAGATAGAAAGTAAAACTTCTCACGACTCCTCTAAGATTTAACTTTACTTCTTCTCTGTTCTTTACTCATTGTTTAGTTGGTTTGTGATAATCAGATGTTCTTGAAGGCAGGTAACTTATTCTAAGACTAATTTTATTAAAAACAATATGCATCCAGCTTCTTTAAAAGTTATGAAGATTCTTTGTTTCTAACAGAATTTCATCTCATTAAATACAAGATATTGATTTGAGTGACTGAACATGATCCTCCTCATGAATGGTGAATATGAAGCTACAGCCAGAGGTCGTTAGCTTAGCTGAGCATAAAGACTGGAAACAGGTGGGTCAGTTAGCCTGCATCAGAAGGGCAGTGACTGAATCATTATATATTATTACTGAACCACAGATCAGTAAAAAGCTTCTGAACTGAACTGATCATGTTTGTATTTACATCTGCAAACAGTGAGAATCTGTGTGTGACAGACTCGGAGATCAGAAGGTTTGTTTACATCAAAATAATAAAATATAAAACGATGTTTGGAGTTTTATTGATTTCACGATGAAGCCGACTGATGATGAAACCCAGAGCTGCTGCTCCTCGTCCACTTCCGTCAGAAGTAAAGATGAACCTGACGGACGGTTCCAGCTCTGCTCTGGACTCTGTGCTAGAGGACCAGTTGGTACGATCCGCCAGGAGACTGGGTGAACTGGGAGAAGACGATAAAAAGGGAGTTTTGTGTTAGTGTTGTGTACTTTTGCTTCTGACACTGCTTTTCAGCGTGAGAGACTTCTCTGTACTCTCGAGAGACTTTGGGAGTTCGTAATGAAACAACAGACTTTTAGATTCTCGCCTCCACTGTCGCCATGTTTGTAAGAATCTCTCAACTCGGTGCTGCCCTCTAGAGGATGAATCTCAACCATCTCTTCTGGACCTGAACAGTGGTTTCAAACTTACCTCGTCGTCCACTGAAGGTTGAAGCGTCTGTTAGAGTTTCTGTTCTGAACCTCAGAACTCAACATCTGCCTCTTGCCTCACGCTTCAGGAGAGTCGTCTGTGAAATCTCAAATCGGTGTCATGCTGCAACACTTGAAGCTTCAGTTTCCAGTCCGGACTCGCTCCCCTCCTGCAGGAGGAGACAAGTCCCGTCACCGCTGCTGGAATCCTTCACGTCTGCCAGAGGAGGTCAGGATGATGAACGTCTCTGGAGACTCAGATCATTCCAGATTCATGAGGTTTGTTACTGAGGAAGCTGTCACAGCCAGAAACTCTGAAACTCTGATGAACCTGTGATGTTTTAACGTTTACGATCATTCACTGTTAATAAAAGCATTTTGAAAACAAATGACTGGTTGTGCTCTTGTGCTCGAGGCTGTTTGTGTCTCTCTCTATAGTAACACAACTCTCTCCTCTCACATCGTCTCACTGCAGCTCACGTTTTCTCCTGGACTGGAAATCAGTGTCATCCTGTTTGAAGTGAAGCTGATGTTTATTAACTCAGAGGAAACGTCCGAGGGAACGAACGCCTCCTCGGAAACAAACATTAGATCACTAGTAGGAAAAAGAGGAAACTGTACATCTCCCAAAGGTGAAGCCAAACAGTCTATGTCGCCCCCTAGTGGCTGGTTGCAGTATAGCCCATCAACCCAGCCTCCTCCATGTTAGCAGATGGGACTAAAAAGAAGGTTTCTGTTTGGTCCTAAGTTATTTAGTGGAATAGAAACGGGCTGAGACGATTGGTGGAGCACGTTCTACCGTCCATCTTTATTAACGTGTGCGTTTCCAAACCTGAATTAGAACGTAATGAGAAATGCTGCTAAAGTACAAATACATTCAAGATTAAGAATCAATATTTCACAAGCAGAAACCAGATCTGTCAGTCACACTCAGATTCAGTTTGGATACAAGCTTCAGTCCAGGTGTCACTGCCAAAGAAAACAACGCAGCCTGTGTGTGTGTGTCTGTGTGTGTGTGTGTGTGTGTGTGTTTGTCTGTGTGTGTGTGTGTGTGTGTGTGTGTGTGTGTCTGTGTGTGTCCTTCCATGCAGCAGGATCTGATGCTCTAATTGGCCGGCAGCAGTCTCCACATTCCAGGCCGATGGAGGCCGGACCGAGAGCGACGTCTCAGATGAAACCACAACGAACTGCTCCCAGTCCCACTGGGGGAACTGGTTTGTCTTCTCACAGCGTGTGTGTGTCTTCAGTGTGTCTTCAGTGTGTCTTCACCCTTCAATGTGTCTTCAGTGTGTCTTCAGTGTGTCTTCGTTATCTTTACAGCTCTTTGTGTATCATTCACTTTGAGGTCACCACGACATCCTGTCCACTGATCACTGATGCCTTCACAGGTGGAAGGTGGACGTCTCACCTGGATCCACTGTGGCAGAAGGACTTATCAGCAGCTTGTAAACAGGAAGCCGATGTTCTTCTCCAGCGTCACGGAGCCGAGTCGGTTCTCATGTGACTCTGGGACGTGGAAACCTTCCTCCTTCCTCATCAGCCCGTTTTCTGAGGCGCTCGCTGAGAGGAAGCACAAGTCGGATGAAAGGAACCTCTTTCAGGAAGCGGAGATCAGAGGAGGAGGCTGAGAGCAGAGGGGACATGAAACAGCAGATCAGAGCCACTGGGAACATTCCAGCTGCTTCACCAACCAGTGGGAACAGAGTGGGAGCAGCGTCAGTATCTGTTTCCACAGGAACCAGCAGATGAGAACATGACTCCACTTCTCTCTTCATCACGTCAGGAAACATCACGTCTCAATCTCTGGTTTCAAGTCTTCTTCATTTCAGCTCCTCTGAATATTAATCTGGTTTTTGTCCCTTTGAAAAAGTCTGAAAGATCAAAAACTAAGATACATGAATCCTTGGTTCATTATTTTAATATAATTGTCGTCTGTTGCTGATTTTGTATTTGTGTTTGTTTCATCTTTGTCTGCAGATGTTTCAGGCCTTTCAGTTAAAGTTCATTTTGAAAAATCGATTATGAAGAGAACAGGAGGAAAATAAAAGAGGAAGAAAGAAAAGAATAAAAGAAGAGACACGAACGTGGAATCGGACGGAGACACAACGAGCTGCAGTCGTTTCCTCACAGCTGATAGGGTTAGGGTCAGAGCTTCATGTTAAACACTGTTTGTGTTTTGTCTGCTCACGTCATCATAACTTCATAAAGCTTCAGTCATGTAGCTGATGATGTTCATGTGTGAATCCACTGGTGAACTCTTCAAGTCTACAGCTGTTCTCAGGAGATGATTCCTGCTGCAGATGGAAACGACTCAAACTCACAATGTTTGTTTTCTCCTGCATCGAAGTTTAAATAAAATAATAAAAGTCCATATTACAGAAGAACACTCGTCTTTATGAATAATGAAGAGCTGAGCTCATTAGAGACGTGTCCCTGCTTTGTTCTGCTGTGAGAGGATGAAAACTCTCGTTCTGTGGATCTAGAGCCGAACCTCAGTTACTCTCAATACATCTGTTTAAAAAGTTCTCGTCCATGAGTCTCAACTTTCTCTCATTAGACTCCGAGAGAAGCTAAAGTCCAATTTGAGAGAGAAATGAAAAGTCGAGCCTCAGACTCTCTGAACACTTCCTCCTCCCAGGAGCTGACTGGTAGTTTGATCATGAGACAGAAACCAGAGGACGGATCAGATCCACACTGGGGCCCTGGAGAAGGTCAGGAGAGAGTGGCACGGGGGGGGGTTCAAACTGTGCCACATGTCGTGTTCTGAGAAGGGAACTTCAGTGACTGAGGGAAAAATGATTAAATAATAATAATAATAAGACATTGAATATACTTTATAGCTAAGAGCTCTGGATATGAAAGGACGCGTCGATGTTTCAGTCTCACACAGATCTGGAGCCCGGATGTGTGTTGCTTATAAAACACAAGTTTTATAAGCAACACACAAAGATTCGTCCCTTTGTCCTCGAGTGTCAGAGACTCTTTTGTCCCATTGTTTGTCTTTTATACTTCTGCATAAACAGAAGGACGAGGACAGAGAGGAGTAAAGGAAGAGATCCAGTTCAGACCCGTGGGGACAACTCGATTGTCGAAGCTAAAAGAAAAAACGCTGCGTGGACAAAAGAGCGAAGTCGACGCCCAGAGGACGGACACCAACGTCTCCGAGTGAAAAGTCAACAGACAGAAGAGACGGCAGAGCGAGAACAAGCTGGAGACCAGAGAGCAGCAGCTCCAGAGCGGCTCAGTCCAGAGCAGCTGGGTCAGACCAACCTCCTGTGGTCTCACTGGTTCCACTGGGAACAGAAACTCTGAAGCTTCTTTTGTTATTATTCAGCTCTGTCTCTGTGTTTAATATCTACTCCTGTTCATATTCATAACGTGTGAAAACCACTCGTCTGTTTTCACCTCAATCTTTCAGGCGAGCAAACAGACCAGAGCAGCAGATGTGTGGTGAATGGATGGAGAGCAGGAGAGAGAAGAAAGACTGATCACAGGAAGCGAGGGATGAAACATGATGAAAGACGAAGGTCCTCTTCATCTTCCTCTTCCTCACTGCTTCTCTAACACGACGTGTTGTTACAGCTTCACTGCCAAAACCTGAGTTACCATGGTTACAGTAAATATGACGTAAACCAGGAAGCTGATTTATACAAATAATGGATTTGAGGAGATTCTAACTTTCTCTAAATTTAATTCATCATTTAACTTTCCACATATTTATGTTTTCATGTTTTCAGCCTTTGGGAGCTCGACTCTGAGTGAAGAGTTAAAACCCAACGAGCTGGTGCACGACTTCCTCCTGGTTCCTGTCCAACACACACAAAGAGGCTTTGTGTTGCTCTCTCCTCCGCAGCCAACGTCTCAACACAACCAGTCAGGAACCAGTAACACAACGGAGACAAATCCTCGACTCTCGCTCCAAAACCACAAATCTCCTGAAGACTCCAACGCTGCAGTGTGTTGCAGTGACATGACGTGTGTAGCTGTTGTGTGCAGCTCCACAGATATGAAGTGTGTAGCTGTTGTGTGCTGTTCCACAGAGACTGAAACCCTGAAGTGACTTCACCTCTCAAGAAAAGAATCAGGATAAAAATGTAATGAAATAAAAAAGTAGTGGATTCTTATTATATAAATATAATAACAACTCAAGTAATTTTCTGTAAGTACACAAGTTGGTGAGTAAATGTACTTAGTTACTTTCCCACCAATGGTTTTAGATTTAACTCCTCTCCACATTAAGGGCCTCTTTACACAAGTCAGACACAGTCTGCTCCAAACTGTGTGTGTCTGTGTGTGTGTGTGTGTGTGTGTGTGTGTGTGTGTGTGTGTGTGTGTGTGTCCAAAGGTCAGACGTGTATCAGGGGATGGAGCCAGATGCCTAAACACTGTTGATATCCAGAGAGTGAATATGATGAAACGCCCCATAACCTACAGTGAATACACACACACACACACACACACACACACACACACACACACACACACACACATCTCAACTAATGGAATTTTACAGCGTCCCATGCCCAGGATAGAGTTTCCTGGCAGGGAAGCAATCAAAATGCATTGTGGGGAACATAAGACTTCCACAGAGTATTGGAGGGACACACACACACACACACACACTTCCCCATACACACACACACACACACAGCAAGAGGCCCAACCAGTCGCTGCTGGGATAGAGAACATAACAAATCAAATGTATAGTCTATGAATCTGCTGTTTTAAACTGTAAAAGATGGACGACATGACGGCTCCCAAAAGTGAAGCCGAATACTCCCAGTCGCCCCCTGGTGGCTGGCTCAGTCATACCTCCATCTGGATTTATGATTATATAATAACTTAACGATGTTTACACTGAGCAAATATTTCCCCTCAGTCATAATCACCAAATACAGCTCATGTTGTTTTCAGTCCAGATTCATGGCCTTGTTCCCATGGACACACACACACACACACGCACGCACGCACAAACATACACACACACACACACAAGCAACAGTGACAGAATCACATGTACAGGTCTATCAGGGCCCTTTTATTTGTTAGTGATGAAATAGATTTTCCAGAACAAGTCGACTTCTTACACACAAACACACACTAACACACACACACACACACACTCACACACAAACTATTCTGTCAGAACAAGACTGCGCTCGCCTAATGGAAATGAAACCCTGCAGACATAAAACACACAAACGCACTATGAGAAAAACTCCTGCAGCAGCATATTTAAACTAATATACAGATCAAATTACATGTGTGAGTCTGTGTGTGTGTGTGGGTGAGAGTGTGTGTATGTGTGTCAGTAAAACAGCTTCTTGGCACAACTGGAAAACTCAGAGACGACATGAAGGATGAAGGATGAATGACAAACTGTCCTCAGATCAAACTTTTAGTGATTTTTTATATTAATTTTTTATTGAAACAGTTTCAATAAATAATTATAAACATTAGTAAAACAACAGCAAGCAAATAACTTCTGAGTAAACTCCACATAAACAATCATAAAAAACAGATTCACAACAGGTTTCTAAAACAACATCTCAAGAGTTGAACTACTGAGAAGTGGAAAACTCATTTAATAAAAGAAAACAAGTCAAAAAGTTTCATTGAATAAACAACAGACGGTTAAAGAAGCGTGAGAAGAAGAATCTGACGTGAGAATTTAACGTTGAAAAACCGTCTCAATCAGCGAGGACAAGATCGTGTGATCTGTCCAACAACTCTTCAACGAGGAGCTGTGTGTGTGTGTGTGTGTGTGTGTGTGTGCGTGTGTGGGTATGTGTGTGTGTGTGTGTCTCTCAGGCCTCAGCCAGACAGCCCATGACCCTCAGCATCAGCTCCTCCTTCCTGAGTCGGGTGTTGACGCTCACTCCTCGTCCCTTCAACCAGAACAGCAGCGTCGCAGAGTTCACTTTGGACAACTGGAGCGAAAAGAACAAAAACAAAGAATTAATAAAGACAGAGGAACAAGGGACATGAATAAAGACAGAGGAACAAGGGACATGAATAAAGACACAGGAACAAGGGACATGAATAAAGACACAGGAACAAGGGACATGAATAAAGACAGAGGAACAAGGGGACAGAACAGAGACACTGAATCCAGATATGAAGCTAAATATCCCAGATAGGAACTCTGCCATCTTGTGCCGATGAGGTCATTTGCATTCAGTCGGTTCTCATGTTCTCAGTCTCAGCTGTCAATCATGACGACTCAGCCCATTTATATATCATCAAATAACCAATAAAAACACATGAACAAACATTCGACAAACTTGTATTTGGGACGAACACACTGAAACTCCTCAGATTCAGGAAACAGATTCTCTCACATCACGAGACCAGTGTTTTATTAAACTGGTTTTCATTGATACAGGGAAGGTAATGGTGTGGGAGCCTGGTTGTGGCCCTGCACTGTGATGTTGGTGTGTAGACAGCAGTAAAGCAGAAAGTGTAACTGATGTATTGTTTGGTGAAACTTTCAGGTTGAGGCTGTTAAACTGATGGATGTGGTCAGTAATCTGCTCGGCTGCCTGTGGGCTCCCGGCTCCTCCCGACCATTCATCACTTTAACAGCCCTGTGGAAGGATGTTAGTGGGAAACCGAGGCTGACAGGACGTGTGCGACGCTATTCATCACAACAACACACTTTCACACGGCACGTTAATGTCTGTCCGCCGCCTAAAGGATGTTTAAGAGGACGCAGAGGCAGGACATCCTTCACCCGTCAAGTCTCCACTCTCCTGAAACAAAGGACCACACTTCAGTTTTTCAAACAAGGCAAACTGTTCGGCCTCAAAGCAGCTGCGGGGAAGGTTCATCACACAGCATCAGACCTGTGGCACCTGCCTGCTCTGTCCTGACTGTGCTCACCTTTTAGGAAGGTGAGGTTTGTTTGAGTGTCTTTTTGAGAAAGAGGAGGGAAACATAGACAAAGTGAAGCTGATGAAGAAGTTCATCACCTGGTTGCTTCGGGCCAGTGTCTCCACATCAACGTCTCGAACCCCGGCTCTGGATTTCTTTGGCTTTGATTCAAACTGAACTCTCTGAAACAGAAACCACAGGACGATCAGCAGCTGATAAGAGTTCATACATCCTTCACACAGCCACCGGTAACCTGAGAGCCCGTACGGCCACTTTATCACCAGAACAAATCCATAAGTATGAGATCAGATACACAAACCATGGACACAGAAACTTTCTCCAAACTGCAAACATCTCTGGTTCAGTAGAAAGGATCATGAGAGCCACTTTACCGAGTCAAATTCCCTGTTTGTGCAAACTTACTTGGCCAATAAACCTGATTCTGATTCTGATGAATAATAATCATAAAGATCTCTACGACTGTCAGTTAACAGAGTTACACACAAGATACTGGAGAGATGATCTCAACCTGTGTTCACTCACCGCTCTGCTCTTCTTGTCTCGGTCCTTATCAGCGGTGGTCAGAGGGGGAGGAGCCTCTGCAGCCCCTGGGTGCTGAGTTGCTTCCTCCTGCTGTTGACGGCTGTTCTCAGCTCCGGCCTTCAGGGGGGTTCCCGAGCTGGACTTGGATTTGTGCTGCGTCTCTGTGTTTGGAGGGAGGACCAGCCCGGGTCTGGACTTCGGACCAGGACTGAGGCTGGAGAGGTGCCTGATTCTGGGATGAGCTGAAACCGGAGGAGCCGTGCTGCTGGGAGGTTCAGGACGCCAGATGAAGCGAGGAACGATTGGCAGAGGAGGAACTGGAAGGGATGGAAAAGAAGGAGGTGGAGCAGAGGCAGGTGTGTTCCTCCTGAAGGCCGGTAGGGTCAGCCTCCTCCTCTCCTCCCCTCCTCCACCCAGCTGCTCCCTCTGCTTCTGGGCCCCCAGCAGGGCAACATTGATGTGACGTGATGGGTGCTTGTTCTTGAAGATGGGAACCAGTTTAGGAGAAGGGCATATCGAGGGAGGAAGAGGGGGGAGACCTGAGGAGAAGGTGGAGCAAGAGGAGGAAGAGGAGAGGGATGAAGCTGGCTGAAAGAGTAGACGAGAAGAGGAAGAGAAGAGGGAGGAAGGGGTGAGGAATGAACCTGGCTGAAAGAGTTTGATAGAGGAGGAAGAGGAGGTGGAGGAGAGGGGAGGACCTGACTGAAAGAGTGGAAGAGAAGAGGAAGAGGAGGTGGAGGAGAGGGGAGGATCTACATCAGAAAAGGAAAACAGAGATGACAGCCAGTCTCCATCTCCTCTACTCTCTTGACTTTGAGTCAAACTGCTCCCGACTCCACCTCCATTACCCAGAAGCCCCAGAGCTCTGTCCTGCTGGGAGCGGGGGGGCCAGGCTGCTGGCTGCGAGCTGAAGGAGGGTCTCACTGGTCTGGGAGGAGGAGCAGGGAGCTGGGTGAGGACGGGCCTGACGGAGGAGGAAGTGGTCAGGTTGACGTGTTCACTACTCTGCACCTGAGGAAGAGGAGAAGCCGTCAAAGATTTATCAAAGTGAAGCCGTATGGACCAGTGTCCACCCAGTGTCTTACTGGGTGGACACTGGTGTGTAGTATCGACCCAGTGTCTTACTGGTGTGTGGAGTCCACCCAGTGTCTCACTGGTGTGTAGCATCGACCCAGTGTCTCACTGGTGTGTAGCATCGACCCAGTGTCTCACTGGTGTGTGGAGTCCACCCAGTGTCTCACTGGTGTGTAGCATCGACCACCATACCTTTCTTTTATCTTGTATCTCTTTATCTCTTTGTTGAGAGTCTAGCACGAGAGCCTGAACCACATTACACACAGGACACACTCACCAGCACTTAAATCTGACATTGGACGTAAATCATGCTCTGCAGAATCTCCTGCACACACACACACACACACATGGACACGTTCCTAACCCTGGTTTCTAGGTGAGGCCGTAAAGCACCGAGAAAGACAGAGGAGAGAAGAGAGCAGCTCGTAAAACGCAGATTGAAACCACAGAGTGTGAGCCTGTCTGAAATAAAGTGGAACAAACAGTTCACTAAGCAGCTCCACAGACGGGAGCCTTCACTTCAGCTGCTGCTGTGCAGACAACGACTTCCAGCTCCTGCTGAACAGTATAAATATCTGACCTCCTCACCGAGCTCCTCACCGAGCTCCTCACCGCTCAACTCACCGCGCTCCTCACCGAGCTCCTCACCGAGCTCCTCACCGAGCTCCTCACCGCGCTCCTCACCGAGCTCCTCACCGCGCTCCTCACCGCTCAACTCACCGAGCTCCTCACCGCGCTCCTCACCGAGCTCCTCACCGCGCTCCTCACCGAGCTCCTCACCGCTCAACTCACCGAGCTCCTCACCGCGCTCCTCACCGAGCTCCTCACCGAGCTCCTCACCGAGCTCCTCACCGAGCTCCTCACCGCGCTCCTCACCGAGCTCCTCACCGCGCTCCTCACCGCTCAACTCACCGCGCTCCTCACCGAGCTCCTCACCGAGCTCCTCACCGCGCTCCTCACCGCGCTCCTCACCGCGCTCCTCACCGAGCTCCTCACCGCGCTCCTCACCGCGCTCCTCACCGAGCTCCTCACCGCGCTCCTCACCGAGCTGAGTCGAGCTCACCTGAGGTTTCTCCAGTCGATAAAACACACGTCGGCTGCAGCACTTTTCTCTCCTGCATCTCAAGATGAGAGATCACTTTAATCTGCCTGCTTCATTACAGCAGGTTTATAGTTTCATCCATAGACCAGAACCTGATTCAGTATTATCACAGGCAATAAAAGAACTTCAACGACGAGTTAAAAACGCAATAATGGATTTTGTATTTACAGACAAACAATTCATTGTTGTTATTAAAATCTATTTTCTAAACTTGCTTTTCTTTCGCAGGACGATGAGTCGGATGTGTTTCCTCCACAGTTCTGTAACGATTACCTCTGAGAACTCTGGGACCATAAAACTGCCTCTACACACTTGTATTAAATAACAGAAAGTAAGAGAAGGACACTTTAAGAATAATTTAGTGCTGCTTTATACTTTAGTTTGGTCCGAGTCCCATCTGCTAACGTTGAGGAGGTTTATAACCTATACTGCAGCCAGCCACCAGGGGGCGATCAGGATGATAGTGATATATGAGTGTGTGTGTTTGTGTGTGTGTGTACCTGTGCAGATGCAGCACTGTTCAGACTGGTCGTGTGGTAACAGGGTTTCCTGGTCAGGCGTGCAGGGAAGCCACACACACTCTGCACTCGGTCCCTGACGTCTGACAGGAAGGAGCCCAGCGCCCCCTGCAGGTCGCCCCGGGGGCAGCACTGTGCCGGCTGCAGGCGGATGCAGCTCAGAGGGTAACTGCTCAGGATGAGAGTTAAAGGAACACACCTTTCAGACACAGAACAGATTCTACGGATCAAGACTTTATCAACAGCAAACCTTTTTATTGTGTAATTATTTTTGCTTCATTATTATTCGACTGTTTTAAATGATTCTACCTCAGTATTTAGAACGAGTGTGAGATTTACACTAAATATTGATCAGATTCTCTACATTTGCTGTTGCTGTTAGTGAATCTATGATCTGAACTCGTTCCTGTGAGGATACGTGAAGAGTGTCTCTCCCAGCAGCCTGAAGTAAACGCTGCAGTACACCAGCTCTGCCTCTGGGAGCTCAGGGAGTCTGTAGCCGTACTGCAAACACACACAAACTGTCATCCAGGAAACAACATTTATTGTATCATCTTGACAGATTAAGACTTTTCACTGTCATTAACACTTTGACAAGGATCATGAACCTCAAGGAAAAGCTTGTTCCAGTGTTTTGAATGAAAGAAGTTATCATATCGATCAGGTCATCTAATTAAAGACTAAATAAATATATATCTGAGTATTTCATGATTCTTGCTGCTTCTGCTTCAATAACTGAGGTTTGGAAAACTGTCCCTGCTGAAAATAGAGAAACACATTTATTAAGTTCAGTTTTTCTCTCTGCATTTTTTTGCTGTCATATCTACAGATTTGTTTTAAGTGTGTATGTGTGTGTGTGTGTGTGTGTGTGTGTGTGTGTGTGTGTTTGTGTATGTTTGTGTGTGTGTGTGTGTGTGTGTGTGTGTACCAGGCTGTTCCAGTGGTTCTGCAGGTCTGTGTAGGTCCTGAAGGGTCCGTCTCTGGGCAGCTGACGGCTGATGGTGATAATCTGACCTTTCTTCATGCTGAACACACACACACAAACACACGCACACACACACACACACACACACACACACACACACACACAAACTCTGGTGAGAATCTGCTGCAGGTTTGAGTTGAATCAGACCTGCAGCTCCACCTGCTGGTCACAGTCGATGTAACAGTGGTTTGGGTAGTAAACTGTGATAAGAACTGAGAAACATATGAATCTTAAAATCTTATAAATATTTATCTTCGTATTTCATAACATTAACAACGTTTAATTTCTCTCATCATTTATTTTACATTGTTATTTAATGTTTAAAATAATAAAATCTATTCATAAAACATTTTAATTATTATAACAATGACTTACTACCACATATCATTGCCATCACTTCTCTATGACGTCGATATCACAGAGAAGTGAATCTGTGAAGCCTCTGCTCTGTGTCCAGCAGGTGGCGCTGTCTCACCTGGGCAGGACGTGACACCAAACGGTTCCCCCGGTGGAGGACGGGTCGAGGACGGAGTCGGGATCACTGCAGAACCTCCGCAGCACCAGAGGAGGGAGGGCGAAGTCCTCCAGCTGAAACACACACACGTTGATTTATGAATCCCACAGAACTGGGTTCAGCTCCTGACTTTACTACGCTGCAGATATAAGTCTGTTATAAAAACAAACCTCAGTCACAAACCTAGAAATGAGTAAACAGATTAATAATGTGTTGTCAGTGTTTTGTTTTCTTACTGTGGTTGGGGACAGTGTGACGGTGTGTGTGTTGATGCTGATGCACAGTTGGCCCTCAGTGGTGCTCAGCTCCATGCCTGGCACACACAGACACACACACACACACACACACACAGATTTACACAGTGAACTCCATGACGATCAACCAAGGTCTATGCACTAGGGGGCGTGTCAGTCTGTAACAAGCAGCAGAGTTGTGTGTTGAAGCAGCGAGGGACCTGTGAACTCAGTGTTTCTCTGACTCGTCTCTGATTGGCTGTGAGTCGAGCTGACGCTAAACACTGACACGTGCACAAAGAGGATGTGACGCCACCAACAGGCGACCGACTGAAACGCACCTTGATTAAAACCACAGATTGAACCTGTTTCAGTTGCTGATCTAAATGAGGTGGAACTGAAAGAATAATTGGTAAAAATAATTAAGTGGATAATTCCCTTCTATGTACAGATATGATCTGGTATTAATGGACAACAGACAGTAAGAGGTGGTGTGACTCACTGACAGCGCTCTGTGTCCCTCTCTCACTCAGGAAGTCCTTTCCTGAGAACAGACACAAAACGTCAAGTTGTTAAATGGACGACAGGCGGTGACCTCATCAATGACGTCATCTCTTCAGATTTTATTTACTGCTGCTTGTTTGATAGAAAGCAGGTCTAATACAACAGCACATGGAAATCAATAGCTATGAGTAATTTAGCTCTGATGTATCGATAACATCTCCCCAACAAGAGCCAGTTCATAACCTCACTTTACCTTCAACAAACCACAACTCACATCTGACCTCTCACACTGACCAGGATTTAGTTTCATAAGAACCAAGCCTCGTCCCCACGACGTTCACACACACACACGCACACACACTGGTGTAACCTCGCACAAAGTGTGTCATAAGACACACTTTGTGCGAGGTTAAAGCTTGACCACATGTTGCAACACTCAACTGTCGCTTTGATCAAACACGCGCACACACACACACACACACACACACACACACACACACACACACACACACACACACACACACACACACACACCCTGGCCTTGATAAACTAAATAAATATCGTGTCTGAGAGCAGTGATTACAGGTTGGACTTTGCTGTGAAGCAAACTCAATCTAACACTCGATTCTGAGCCTGACTCCAACAGAATCTATAATCTTTATGTCTAAATAGATATATAATCTATAAACTGATAATCGCAGTGGGCTGGGCTGACAAGTTTGCTTTTCTTTCTTCTTCTGAAGTTGTTGATCAGGTGTTTGACACTAAAGGGACACATGGTGGCGCTGTTTTCGAGTCAACAGAAACCATCAGCTCAACATGGAGCATCACATCTCTGTCGCGGGGGACTGAGGACGTGGTGAGGACGTGTGAGGACGTGTGTCCCCCTGCACGTCTCACCCACTGGGGGAGGTTCAGAGGAACGTGCACAGAGGAACGTGCACAGAGGAACGTGCACAGAGGAACGTGCACAGCGGACGGTACCTGAGATGAGGTAGAGTCCTGCTTTGTTCCAGCTGGGAGACAGTCTGGAGATCAGAGAGTAGGACAGACAGCACTGGAGGTCACCTGGAAACACACCCCGAGGAGAGCCCAGCTACACACACACACACACACACACACACACACACAGACACACAGACACACACAATCCATCACTCATCAAATAAAAGTAGACGTTAGAGTAAATAGTTAGTAAGTGATTCCTCACACCTGCAGACCACGTCTCTGCCCAAACGCCTGGAGGACGCCTTTCTGGAGAAACGGGATCTGTAGAAATAGACAAGAGTTAAACAGTCTCTCTCTCTCTCTCTCTCTCTCTCTCTCTATTTATCTCTCTCTCTCTATCCTTAGATGTTGTGTTATTTCTCACAAGTGGATTTGTTTGATTCCAAATGCTCCAATTATTGAATATTAAACAGATAATGATAGGGAGCTTTGAAAATATTTAAAATTCAAATCTTTTGGTTAGGTTTGTGTGTGTGTGTAATAACTATACTAACCCTAGGGCCATACTACCAATTATATTATTTATATTATATTTTATACATGAAGAAAAGACAAACCTTTGTGGAAACTAACATTCTGGTTCTGCAGAATAAGAACAGACACAAATAATAAAACGTATTTCTTACTGCCATGACCACAGTGATATCAGTGAAGGACTCAAGAGCAGGAGAGGCCAGGATATCAGAGTACAGCAGCACCAGCTCTCTGTGGACACACACACACACACACACACACACACACACACACACACACACACAGTTCACTCAAGGACACAGAACTGTTGCATTCAGGTGAAACAGTAAAAGCTGATGTTGTCGTTCACACTGAGCAGGATAATAAACCTGAGTTCTGTCCGGAGTCAAAACTCTTGAATAGCTCCATCGTCACCTGACAATCTCTATTATGTTCCTATATTTCAAATATTGAAAATGTTTTAAAATACAACTGTTAGCAGATATATTTGCATCAGAAATGTTTTACTAATATCGTCACTTAAAGAATCCACATCATTCTGGCTCCAACAAATATCAAACATTTCAAACGAACACTATGAGAGAGGATTTTTACAAATATCCACTATTATTGAGTCCATGTTACTACTATGACTGTATCTCCTGTGAAACAGCAGCAGGTTGTTGGGTTCCAACTCGTTCACAACAACATGTGGGAACATCCAGGCAAGGGGCGGAGCCTGTAGAGCAACAGGGGCGGAGCCTGTAGAGCAGTAGGAGGCGGGACATGACGTATAAACTCTGCTGTGGACAGATCAGTGTTGTTGTTTACAGCTCATCCACACCGGGGTCCGCCCTCATCACCAGAGGATCTGGAATCTCCTTGTGTTTCCAAGTGGACGTCTTCGTCTTCTACGTGTTCGACTCGTACGTTTCAGTTCACGTCTGAAAACAGCTTCACAGATTCTCAGGAGATTCTCACCTGCAGGTCTTGAGCTGTTTGCTCCTCGGCTCCTCGTCAAACAGTGTCAGAGTCACACAGACCAGATTCTTCAAGTCGGGAAGACCGAGGAAAAACAAGGACCGCTGGACTCCACTCATCCTACACACAGACACACACAGACACACACACACACATTAGTTGAATCAGTTACTTCACAGCAGCATTAATATTCGTGACAGTAAGCTGTGAGGATCGTGGGAGGAAGCGGAGACATCTTCACAGTTTGTGGTTAAAACTCTATCACCTGTTAGCTTCTCATGTAGCGGCTCAGGTGGAAACATCATGATTCTCCTGATGGCCGCAGCAACATCTTTGTTATTAATCATTTTATTTGAATAAAACTCTTTGAGCTGTGGTATCATGTTGTGAATATTAGAAACATTAATAGAGCTTTAGGTCTAAAAACTTGAATCAATGATAAACCTTAGAGTAATATAAAGAATCGTTAGCTAAACGGCTAACTCTGTACTCACCTGTTTCCAGTGCAAACCAAACCAACGCAGCTTTTATCAGATTTAACTTTCTCTATCCAGTCACTGAGATTATCTCCACATTCACACTAGACATCTAAAAGTTGTTATTAAGAAAAGAAAGTTATGATTTAAGAGAATTATCTCAGTAAAGAGTCGAGTGAAAAAACTGAGTCTTCAGAACGAGAGCTAATGCTAGTGTTAGCTAAAGATCATAGAGTGAGGGAGGAGGTCTCACTCTGAGGACATTTATAAAAACAAAACATGTTTGGGTCAGTAGGTCATAGCATGAGCTTTAGAATAGAAAATAAAGGTTATATAACAGAACAGTTTAATGCATTATACATTTGTTTTACTGTATAACACTACACTGTGGATATATATAAATTAGAATGTCAAAGAAAATAATAAACTTCAGTTATTGTTGAGTTTCTACTGTTAAACTGTTGTTGTTAATAATAATAATAATAGCAAATAACAACAGCAATAACATTAATAACTATAATAACAATAATTAAATAATGTTGATATTTCATAATTAAACATTTGTGTGATTAATCTTTTTTTTTCTATGTTAGAGTGACACATCTATCCAGAGACAATCGTTGGCTTGTTGTGAGCGGGAAAACGTCCAGGAAGTAAAAACAAGAAGTTTCACTGGTTATCACTTTGTTTTTACACTCTAAAGGGAGAGAAGAACATAGAGAAGAAGACATGGAGAAGAAGACATGGAGAAGAATACATGGAGAAGAATACATGGAGAAGAAGACATGGAGAAGAATACATGGAGAAGAATACATGGAGAAGAAGACATGGAGAAGAAGACATGGAGAAGAAAAAATGGAGAAGAATACATGGAGAAGAATACATGGAGAAGAACATACAGAAGAACACACAGAGAGGAGAACACACAGAGAAGAATACATGGAGAAGAGTACATGGAGAAGACCACACGGTGAAGAACATAGAGAGAAGAACACATACAGAAGAACAAACAGAGAGGATACCACATGGAGAAGACCATTCAGAAGAACATAGAGAAGAAGTCATGGAGAAGAAAATAGAGAAGAACACGTGGAGAAGCACACATAGAAGAACACTCAGAAGACCATAGAGAAGAACACAGAGAAGAACACATACAGAAGAACATAGAGAAGAACACATAGAGAGGAGAATATTGGAGAGAAGAACACTGAGAGAAGAATCAATAGAGAAGCACACATGTAGAAGAACACTCAGAAGACCATAGAGAAGAACACAGAGAAGAACACACAGAGAAGAACACATACAGAAGAACATAGAGAAGAACACATAGAGAGGAGAATATTGGAGAGAAGAACACTGAGAGAAGAACACGTGGAGAAGAACACTCAGAAGACCATTGAGAAGAACACTGGAGAGAAAGTGCTTCCTGCTGCTGATGAACTTAAATTAACTTTAGCCTTGTCCTTGCCCACTGCTCACTGATGATTGACAGGGCAAGAGGCCAATCAGAGCGTTTCTGTGCCAAAGGTAGGATAGAAGACTACCAATGGCAGCACAGGAAGGGCTTTAGGGGCGGGGTTTGTTATCGTGCCAGGATATGAGAAAAACGAAATATTTGAAAAGCGTCACGGTCTAACCGGAAATCAGACGGTAGCCTTTCAAAATAAAGTGTTGTTTTCCCCTTGAACCTGCAGAATACCGACTTACTGTTCAACAAACCCACGATGACGACACCAGATAATAAAGAAGCAGAGGATGAAACTTCCATGAGACTCAATGAAGAGTTTATTGTTTTTCCTTCAGCTGAAGAGTCTCCGGTCTTTAGTGTATGGAGCACATGAGCGGGGATGTGTCTTATTGTGAAAGCAGAGGGCGGAAGTGCTGTGTTGTTAGCGGGCGGTGACAGTAGTGATGTGACGCCTTGACAGAGTAACTGGGTTCGATGCCGGAGTGTTAGTCCGCGGTCCGGATCCCAGAAGCACCGAGGAGCAGCGGCCCACCTGTCCGAGCCAGAGGCCTCACTCATGGGGGAGCAGCAGCAGCACAGCGCGGGGGGAGTGCGGCTCTTCCGCCTGTCGGAGATCCAGGAGCAGAACTCCTTCAAATCCACATGGATCATCATCCACCACAAAGTGTACGACGTCACCAAGTTCCTGGAGGAGGTGAGACACTCTACACAACACAACACACAGAGACACACAACACTACACAACTCACAGAGACACACAGAGACACAACTCACAGAGACACACTACACACACACTCAACATCCACATGGATCATCACCACCACAAAGTGTACGACGTCACCAAGTCCTGAGAGGTGACACACTCACACAGACACACTACACACAGAGACACACAACACTACACAACTCACAGAGACACACAGAGACACAACTCACAGAGACACACTACACAACACAACATACAGAGTGAAACAACACTAAAAAACTCACAGAGACACCCACTACACAACTCACAGAGACACACTCCACACAGAGAAACACTACACAACACTACACACAGAGACACACACTACACAACTCACAGAGACACACTACGCAACTCACAGAGACACTCTATACAACACAACACACGGAGACACACACAGACACTACACAACTCAACACAAAATGAGACAATACACAGAGAGATGCACTAAACTACACACAACACACTGAGGCACAACACAGAGATACACTTACACACATACACTCACACACAGAGATACTGTCACCTTTACTTCACAACATATATCAGATTAATTTAATCTAGTTTTTTATTTTTTAGAAATGATCAATAACGATAATATGATGATCTGCAGCATTTTCTATTAATACGACACAACCTGTTTTATATTTGTGTTACTATGTTTATTCACCGAAATCATCTCAGGAAAATTAATTTGTAATAATTTAGTGAATATGATAAAAACACGTAAATCATCAGTTCCTGTTGAGATTATTGATAAAATCTATTTCATGAGTAAAAGAAAAACAACTGGGAGTCACTGAAGGTTTCTGTCTTTTCTCAAACCTCTTTGTGACGAGATTAATATTAATTATTAATACTTTGTATCTATCAGTTGAAAGTTTCATGACGTCGTGACTTCAGAAAAGTTTCTGTAAAGATCGTGTGAAGCTTAAAGAGAAACTCGTCTTTATCTCAGATTCATTAGAAGAAACTTTCTGTGTTTTCTGAATCGTTTTCTTTCCACAAACTTCACGTTTCTCTGGAGGAAACTTTCTCTTTTCAGTTCCACTCTGTTTTCTTTTAGCCGCCTGACCTTTGACCTTTGACCAGTCCAGGTGATCAGGGCCTTTTATTGCCGCCGGTGTTACTCTGCTCATGGTTCACGTGTGGGCGAGTTGTCCAATAGCTAACTGAGAGTCTGAGCTCAGAGCTGGAGACGCTGTGGCCTCGTGCTCTGATCAGCAGAATCAGAACCAGAGCCTGAGACCTGGTGGAAGCTCCGGATCCAGAGACTCTCTGAGGAAACCAGTTCCATGAGTTCAACTGTTTAACGTGTGGAACTGTTTGAAGAGTCGACGCTCAGTTAATGAGCAAACACCCAAAACCGTTTAACTGTTTTAACTAATGAATTCTTATTTACTCTCTAGACGTGAAGCAGGATCTGAATTTAACTTCACTTTAACTTATCTTAACTTAACTTTACTACACTTCCCTTTACTTTACTTTACTTTACTTCAGTTCAGTTCAGTTCAGTTCACTTTACTTTACTTTACTTTACTTTACTTTACTTTACTTTACTTTACTTTACTTTACTTTACTTTACTTTACTTTACTTCAGTTCAGTTCACTTTACTTTACTTTACTTTACTTTACTTTATTTCACTTTACTTTAGTTCAGTTCACTTTACTTTACTTTACTTTACTTTACTTTACTTTACTTTACTTTACTTTACTTTACTTCATTTCAGTTCACTTTACTTTACTTTACTTTACTTTACTTTACTTTACTTTACTTTACTTTACTTTACTTCACTTTACTTTAGTTCAGTTCACTTTACTTTACTTTACTTTACTTTACTTTACTTTACTTTACTTTACTTTACTTTACTTTACTTTACTTTACTTTACTTTACTTTCGTCTTCTAATCGTCGACCCTGAGCGTCTCCCTGTGAGGAGCTCGTCCCTCACGCTGGAAACACGCTGAGTTTTAAACCCAGTTTCTCTCCTCAGCACCCCGGGGGGGAGGAGGTGCTGAGGGAGCAGGCGGGAGGAGACGCCACCGAGAGCTTCGAGGACATCGGACACTCCAGCGACGCCCGAGAGATGGCGAGCAGCATGGTGATAGGAGAAGTGCACCCGGTCAGTGTGTGTGTGTGATGATGATGATGATGATGATGATGATGATGATGATGATGATGATGTAACATAATCGTCTCCATGTGTTTGTCTGCAGGACGACAGAGAGAAGCTCGTCCAACCAGAGGTGAGTAACATCAACGACCTCATTCAATACAGATGTGACATGATGTGACCTCTGACCCCCGAGTCTGATGCTATCTGTTTTACAGGAAACAGTGGTGACCACTGTGAAGGACCAGACCAGGTACACACACACACAGACACACTATCTACATTATTATCAGTCACATGTTTAACTAGTTGTCTGTCTCACAGCTGGTGGTCCAGCTGGTTGATTCCCTCTCTGGTGGCGGCCATCTTCACGCTGATCTACCGCATCTTAACCACAGAGAGCGAGTGACATCATCAGAGATGCAGCTGGGCCACTGTCCTGCCGCCGTCCTACATTACCCACAATTCATTTCCAATACTGTTTAACCAGCCAATCATGAGGCATTATGCTAATGAAGTCATGCAAGTCGTTGAATTTACCGTCACACTGAAATATGAATGTTTTATGAAATCTTGTAGAAATGCAGTGGATGTATGAGAAGTTGTATTTTTTGAATCTTTGTAGCTGAATGTAAACGAGTGTATGAATCAGAGCATCATGAGGTCATCATGAGGTCATCAGGCAGCAGTCACGTGACTGACAGTCCACTATGATGTCACTGCCCTGGTGACTGGAATCTGACCAAAGCCACGATTCTCTGTCTCAGGTTTAAATAACTTTTCATGTTCAGGCGTCTCACAGAAAGAAATGAATCACTGACTGTTAATAAAGATGGCCGACACGTTTCAACTGCCCATTGTCCAGAAGTGAAGCCAAAATATCTCCGATACAGACGCTGCCATTTTGTACAGTTGGAAGCAAGGCCCCGCCCACAGACACTTCTTTTAAAGGGACACTGAGTTTGCCAGCAGGGGGCACCACTGAGTCCCTACACATTAATATATTAAAGAAGAATTTTAAACTCCAGAAAAGTGATAGTTAAATTTAAGAACATCAGCTAAAGTTCTTTGTTTCATCTGCTTCTTCCTGCTTTTTAAATTTCAGCTGAAACTCTGATTTATTTCAAGAGTTTAATCGTTCAAACAGAAAAATCGAACATTGATGATTCAGTAAAGATTCACTTTCATTTTCACGTTTTAATTTACACAATCAGAAGTAAAGGAACTTAAACCCCTGCTCGTCTCCAGCGTGAAGGGGTTTGAGCCTTGGAGCAGTGCATGCTGGGAAGTGTATGCTGAACAGACTCAGGCTCAGAAAATATTTCACCTGTTATTTCAACGGATCCAGAGTCAGTGAGGAGAGAAACTATTATCTGATGTAAAAGTTTATAAAATAAAATAAAACGAATTTAAGGAAAAAAAAATTGTTGACGTTTCTTTTAAGTTTCTGCTCAATTTCAGTTTTTATTCTAAATAACTTGATTAATATTGAGTTTCACTAAATACATGTTGAATATGAAATATTGCAGCTAAGACACTGAATCATTTCAATTAACAAAATGTTTATTATGTTGTTGACTTATTAACCGAGTACTTTTATCTCACTCAATTACTTCTGTCCTACTTAAGCACTTCTGTATACTCAGGGACCTGAGTAAGAGTACCTGAGTAAAAGTACCTGAGTACTCGCAGTGAAGTATAAACTTTACTGGGTTTATTTTCCACCACATGAATGAACTGGAGGAGTCAGTGGTAAAGAGCCAACGCTGCCCCCTGCTGGTGGAAGCTGGAGGATTCATGTAAACATTAAAGTTTGATTTTCACCGCACGACAGGAAACTTCGGCGTGACGTCAGCTGGTGCGATGACGTCAAGTGTTTGTTTACCTGACGCTGTGTGACGCACTTTGTTGGACCCACGTGGACCCTGCTGTTACACAACTAACTGATCGAGACTGAACTACAGATTGGATTTAGTTATGTTTTATTTGGCTTGACTCTATTTGAATGTTTATTTTTATTATAATACTCGTGACATAAATATCTGTTTTAACACGTGATGTGTGTGTGTTTGTGTGTGTGACTGTGAAACACATCACAAAGGTTTTATAAACAAATCTAAATGACAACAGTAGTTATTGTTTATTATTATAATTGTTGCTGTTTATATGATTCATATTGTTATGATTGTTGTTATCACTGTGATTCTTATCATAATAAACCGTGTCCGTGCTGTTACGCACGAACAGCTGAAGGTTGATGTTTCCTACGTGACAGTGCGCGTGATTGTGTCTGGTGACAGTGCGCGTCCTGGGGGTGGGGGGGGGGTGGGGGGGCGTGTGTGCCCCTATAGAAGCGGCCCTGCCTCCGGACCGGTCTGGAGTCTCGGCTGCCGGCCACACATGTCCCACTCACCGCCTCTCACCGGGGGAGAGTCTCCCTCCCCGGGGGAGACCAGGGAGAACGGCCTGGAGGAGCTGGAGCTGGAGCTGGAGCTGGATGAGGAGGAGGAAGACCTGGACGACGAGCTGGACGCTTCTCAGCTCGAGAGGTTCATGAGGGACCGGAGGAGAGCCAAGTCCCTGCCCGCCTACCCGGCCGCGCTCCTGGAGGAGGTGTCCGGGAGCAACGGGAGGAAGCGGGTGAAGTTCGCCGACTCCATGGGCCTGAACCTGGCCAGTGTGAAGCACTTCAGCTCGCTGGAGGAGCCGCAGGTCCCCAGTAAAGTGCTGTCCCGGTACCGGAGCTTCCCCCCGCCGCAGCAGGAGCTGCTCAGCGACCGGGGCCAGAGCTTCAGGTCCAGCCTGGACTCGGACCGGCTGGTGGCCTGCTTCCCGGAGCCGCGGGACCCGGAGCGCAGAGTCCCGCGGCTCCGGGTCTGTCTGGAGAAAATCACCATCACCCAGTTCGACGTGCGCGGGCAGATCCGGGTGTTCAGCGGCGGCTCCGGCAGGGAGGTCGGGGTCCGGTACACCTTCAACGACTGGCTGTCCTGCGTGGACGCGCAGGCTCTGGCCGTGGACGAGCCGGGCATTGTGGGAGAGCGCTTCTCCTTCACCGTGTACACGCCGCCCTTCATGGACCCCAGCTCGGCCGTGCACTTCGCCCTGTACCTGAGGAGCGAGGACGGGGAGTTCTGGGACAACAACCAGGGGCAGAACTACAGCCTCCGGTACCGCTGCCTGCCCGGATCCACGCCCTTTGTCAGCGCCGCTTTTCACGCCATCTGAGCGGTGTGTGCGCCGTGCGTAAAACCTCTCCACCCGCGCGTAAAACCTCTCCACCCGCGCGTAAAACCTCTCCATCCACCCCAGGTGCGGACAGAAACTCGTTGATGTGCAGCTGCTGCTTCCACATCCCACGTGAAGTTGTGTTGTTTTGTGAGTCTTTATTCATCAGTGTGTCACAGTGATCAAACCTGTGTCTTTTCTAAACCTCTGAACCAAAGCTCTGAAGAGCAGCAACACAACTCAGACTTTCTGGACATACACAACAGACTCTTTGCTGCCTCTGAGTTGTGTGCGACCACAATCAGGACAAGTCGTGTCAACGACCTGGTGGATGTCCTGACGTCAGTCACAGACTCACTCAACGACCCAGTGTCTCTGCTGAGAAGCATTAGTGTGTAAACGTTTTATGATAAAAGATAATTTACAAGAAGTTTGGCCCAGTCGTAGAAAATGTCTCGTTCTTTTCAGAGAGGTACAGGAGCGAGTCAGAGCTGGAGACCGTCTTCATCATCTTCATCATGAAGACACTGATTGTGTCTGAACCTGCAGAGACTCAGTCTGTAGGATCTAACTGCTGACTCCACTTTGTCCTTCTGACTAAACTCATTTCCAGATGATTGTTAATGATTCAGAACAACCAGCCGTCTTCTTCTTCTCTGGAGAGTCTTTATCAGCGGCTCAGGTGTGATGTCATGATTCTCAGGTGTGATGTCATGATTCTCAGGTGTATCGTTCATGTTTGTGATGTGATTGAAACCTGTGGATGAAGATACTAAGTGGAACCAGATGCATCTTTATCAGATTTAATAATTTAATAATAAAGTAATTTATGGGTGAATCCGTTTCTGTCGAATCATTAGAAAACAATTCAGTGATTTGATCATAACACCGAGGAGGAGATGGAGGAGGTGAGATCAAACTGCTTGTTTGTGTGAAACTCAAATAAATATGAAGTTAAACTTCTTAAATTATTTTCATTGTTTTTAAAATGTTTATATTTTATGCAAAGCTGAGGAAATTTATCTTTTCCTCGACAACTAAACCTCTGATGATGATAAAGACGTTTTATTGTTATCATCTTATGACATCAAGTCAGTTTGTGAAGAATCAAAACCAAGAGAACCTGACACTGACAACTCCCCTTGTCCTTGCCTCCTGCTTCCTTCTCCTTGCTTCCTGTCCTTGCTTCCTGCCTCCTTCTCCCTCTCCTTCTCCCTGCTCCCTTTCCCCTTCATCAAACTGAGAGTTTAATGCTGGTTCATTTTTCACCAGTAAACCTCATGTGTTCCCATTAAGAAGATAAAACCCTGACGTCACCGACACGATGTCGCTGTGGAGCCGGAGGTCGATTCTGTTCCAGACTCAGACTCAACATTTGTCTCTGAACGCAGACAGGTTGTGTTTGTTTGTTTGTTTGTTTGTTTATTCTGTACGTGAGGCCGACAGTCCGTCCTCCTCCTCCTGTGTCCTCCTCCGTCCTCCTCGTCTCTGTCTGTCTCCCGTCTTTACATCGAGGCCAAAGTGCAGAAGTCCGACGCCTCTGGAAATCGTCCTGTTGACCTCGATATCTTTAAAAGATAAATCAGAGGTCAAAGGTCAAACTGACTTCACATGAGCCTAAAAACAAATGTTTGTAGACTGAAACTGTGCTGGTTCAGGAGAACATCGACCAATCAGCTTCAAAAGTTATATTCCCAGAGAAATATCCAAAGGTTTGTTGAAAACTCCAACACACACACAAACAAAAACACACTCAGGAACGAACACACAAACAAACAAACAAGTTGAAAAGTGAGAAGTCAGATTCAGTTTAATCTCCTGAGTTTGGATCGAACCGTGTCGGTCGTGGGTCGAGTCCTCGGACTTGAACCAAACACGTCCTGTGAGTGTGTGTCAGTCTGATGAAACACTGACCCCTGATTGAGCAACGTGATTGTGTGTGTGTCTTTGTGTGTAAGTGGGCCACGGTGTCGTCTTTATGCAAACAGATGAGTCTATTTCATAGCAGCTGCTGGAACCTTGTTGGTCAGTCACCATCTCCGCCTCCAAAACCAAACGCACCCCGAGCTCAACACAATGACTGAACCACACACACACACACTCACAGACACACACACAGAGGTTATATTTTCACCTCTGTCTGTTGGTGTGTGTGTCTGTTTTGTGGGGACGTTGATACGTTGTCACACAATGCTTCTACATGTTCACACTGTCTTCACTGATCATAAACACATCACTTCAGACTGGAGAAGCTGGGGATCAAACCAACAACCTTTTCAAATACTGATAACTGTTCAACATGTATAATATAATAATATGTCATAATTATAACAAATATAACGACCTCAGGAGGAGGGATCTGACCTCAAACCTTCACCCGAGCTGCAGCTGACGACCAATCACATTTATTGACGTCTGGGTCAACATGATCTCGGCTTGAACCCTGAACCACGTTCACCTCACACAGTAGAGTCCGTGAGACGCTGAACTTATGAACACAGGAAAACAAACACAGGAGATAAAACATTTAAATACATTTAGAAGTTTATTTATATGTAAGTTTGGATTGAGTCGTCTCTCTACTCCTCAGCTCTTACACAACAAGAAGATAATCTCAAATTGGATGGACTAATTGTGCGTTAAAGTACAAAAGTAACACTCACAACATTAAACAAAAGCACACGATGGCTGCACTGATCAATGATTGAGATCAAATTCAATCTTCATGTTATTTCTGTTCTTGTTTTCACGTATTTAAAGATTCAGACTCAGTTTGTTATTAGTGAGATTTAAACGCTGATTCAGAGAACAAGGTTCTGTCCTCGTAGAAAAGATGTTTACGTTCAAACTTCACTTGAATCCACGTGATGAGGAAACATTAATGATCACGTATGACTGAAACAATAAGATCTACAGATAAAACCCGTCACACTGATGTAAAGATCCTGTGATCAGTGCAGCCCGGAAAATAAACTCTACGTTCTTCAGTCCTACATCTCCCACAATGCATTTCACACCTCTACCGTCGCCGAAGTGTCAAATTAAAGATGGAGGAAGTAGGTTGGTGACGTCCGAGCAGTGATTGGCTCCCGTCTCTGATGTCACATCCTGTCGTCTGCTGTCAAAGGCCTCCTCCTCTTCTCCATCCATTTACTCCAACACCATCTTCTGGGACTCGTACATCTTCCCCACAGCGACCTACAGAGACACACACACAGTCGTCCTGAGGGGGGCGCTACAGGATGGGGTGTGTGTTATGTGTCCACAGACACTGTGTGAAGTCAATATTTGCTCTGTTGTCAAAAGAAAGAACCAATTACAAGTGAGATGTAGCTGTACTGTGTGTTCAAGCTGTGTGTTCGGGCCACAGTCCACAATATCTCTCACACACACACACACACACACACACACACACACACACACACACACACACACACACACACACACACAACACACACACACACACACACACACACACACACACACACACACACACACACACACACACACACACACACACACACACACACACACACACACACACACACACACACACACACACACACACACACACACACACACCACACACACACACACACACACACACACACACACACACACACACACACACACACACACACACACACACACACACACACACACACACACACACACACACACACACACACACACCAGGATGCAGTGATTGTGTGTGTGATTTTAGTGTGTCTGTTATTCAGCTGACTCAGGCTCCTGCAGTAAACTGGTGCTGTTGTGTCACTGCTTCACCACCAGGGGGCACAATCTGCTCACAAACCACTGGTCCTCCTCCACCTCTCCCTCCCTCCCTCATCCCTCCATCAGGGTAGACCCTCTCTCACCTCTGTGTGTGTGTGTGATGTCCTGATTGGTTGGATTGTGGCGTTGGAGGGAGGCAGGTGGCTCTGGACCAATCAGCTGTGAGGAGGCTCGGCCCTCATGTAAATTGCTGCGGCTGTGGCTGATAACAAAGGGATGCTCTCTCTCTCTCTCTCTCTCTCTCTAGCTCGCTCATATATAGTCTACCTCCCTCTACCACTCTCTTTTATGGTCCAGCCCACTTTACCTCCCTTAAAAGTCTCTCTCTTTCTCATATAGTATACCTCGTTCTCTCTCGTTCTCTCTCTCTCTCTACATCACAGCAGTGCAGGAAAGTAACTAAGTACATGTACTCAGATACAAGTGGAAATACTTGTACTTGACAGTACTACAGCTCATCGATCTGATGACGTCACTTCAGCTCAAGACAGAAAAGAGAGTTCTCTGGTTCCACGTGTAAAACTCATTTCTATAAGTTCATACAGCTTTAAGGTCAAACTACAGCAAGAGGTTTGTGTAATTATACTGAAGCTTGTAGAAATCTAACGTCTCCTTCTCCTGTAAGAGCTCTGGTTGGTATCTTAACACCAAGTGGGCCGGTAGTGTCTGCATCAACATACGTATCCTGGATGTTGCACCAACTTCTCCCACTGTGGGCGGATGATGAACCAGTGACTGTACTGGTGCTGTGCTGAGCAGCAGGAGACAGAAGCAGCCGGAGCTAAAGAGCCGTTGAAAGTGGGAGGAGAGAGATGAAGGGAGAGCTGGAGGAGCTGGAGGAGCTGGAGGAGCAGGAGGAGCAGGAGGAGCTGGAGGAGCTGGAGGAGCTGGAGGAGCAGGAGGAGCTGGAGGAGCTGGAGGAGCTGGAGGAGCTGGAGGAGCAGGAGGAGCTGGAGGAGCTGGAGGAGCTGGAGGAGCTGGAGGAGCAGGAGGAGCAGGAGGAGCTGGAGGAGCTGGAGGAGCTGGAGGAGCTGGAGGAGCTGGAGGAGCTGGAGGAGCTGGAGGAGCTGGAGGAGCTGGAGGAGGCCAGCAGAGCGGCACAGACAAGGAGAAGGAGGTTTCTCCTGTGAGCGCCGGGGGAGAGGGGGGAGGGAGTAAGAGACGTGGTCAACATGATGTTCACGGAGGCCTTGAGTGCATGAGCGAGGAGGAGGAGGAGGACGGGATGAAGAGCCAGGGCAGCAGCAGGAGGATGAGAGGTGCTCAGGTAGATAATAAACTGAGCATAAGGAGCTCGCACCATTACAGAGGTTCCATTCGTCAGGAGATGAGGGGAGCAGGCGGCAGAGGAAACAAGATGAAGAATCCTCGTAACGTTTCATTCACAGAAACGAATCTCGACTCTGGTTCAGCCTCGATCTTTAATCAGCCTCGTCTGTCATGTGGTTCAGTGTTTAGTTTCTACACTCGTCCTATAAATCATGATCCTTCCAGACATTTGGCAAAGTACGATACATCGCAGAGATTAAACGAGGACAGGACGAGTGCTGAGGTGGAAGGTTTGAAATGTCACCGCTCACATTCAGTGAGAAGCGTTTAGATCCTGAGAGACTGAGACAGTTTGTTCAAATGTCAGAAGAGATGAAGAAATAAAAGCATTTAATCTGAAGATCCAAACGACAAACAGACGGTTTTCTCAGTTCAGCTCTTTTCTTTTGAAACCTTGTTTTTCTCCACAGACGAAGCTCCACTTGGTGACAGGTGCAGTTCGGGGCCTCGACACATTCAGACAGAAGGAAGCTGACGTTTAGGGTCAGTTCTCATTTTTAACAGAATCGATCTACGTCCACCGCTGGTAGTGGAGTCATGTGACTGATAAGAACCAATCAGGAGGAGAACGTCTGCGTCATCGTTTAGTCTCAGTTTCTGTTCAGACTCAAACACAAACCGGAGTTTTCAGCTGCGATTACAAAGTGGTCGCCAGGCGTCACCATAGCAACAGCAATGCTTTTTAAAACTAAAGATGAAGCCTAAGGCCAAGTTCAGACAACCCAACACAAGCCATCAGTATCTCTCACCACCTAAGACACATGGATAATACGTTTAGTTGCTGATGTTGGCTCATGTTTTATTTTCCAGAGGCTGTGGCCATGTTGGCTCCACTGGTTCACCTCAAACTGGTTAAAGGTCCAAACTGGGGAGGACGAGCAAAACCGAAAATCAACCCAACTCTCGAATTTGTCTCAACTAACTTCAGACTTTCTCCAAGAGCTGGACTCCGAGGGGATTCTGTGTCTTGCTCAAGGACACTTCAGCAGGGGTAGTGTTATGAAGGTCGGTGTCTCTGCATCTCAAGCATCCAGCTGCTTCTGTTCATGATAATCCAGCAATTACATCTCTCCGTTCTCATTGGTCCCCTTAACCTCCCGTCTCTCCCTCGTTTGTCCCTCCCTGCTTCCCTTAATTTGTCCTCTGCCTTCCTGCTGAGTGTTAGTGTGTGAAGGAGCCCGGCTGTCAAACTCTCTTTCCATCTCTTCTACCTCGTCCTCCAGCTTGTTCCTGTGTGTGTGTGTGTGTGTGTCTGCTTGTGCGTGTGTGTGTGTGCGGTGTGTGTGCGTGTGTGGTGTGTGTCTTGCTGTGGTATGTGAGCTTCCCTGTGAAACGTCCTGTGTGTGTTTTCTAAAGTGCCAGAGTCTCCTCTGGCTTCGACTCCTAATTAATTATTCATGCGTGTTGTGTTCAGGAACACTACGGGACGTTTCAACACCGTCTTTCTGTGCATCACTGCATTCATCACTCTTCTTCTTTTCCTTTTGCTCACAGAGACTCAAACAACAACATGAACGTTGTCAGTGACTCAGGAGTCTTGTCCTTTGTTTTGTCTGATGTCAGCAGGACACACAGAAGCTACTGAATGGATTTCTTTAACAATTCAGCCTTTACTGACACAAACTGTGAAAAACCTCCTGAAATCTCCCTTTCGTTGACACTAAACAATTCAGTTGAGACGTGATTTGATTTCTTACATTGACCAAACTTTTTTAACGTCCAACTGATCAATTCTACATTTAAATTGTTCTGCAGCTGCTGATACTTCTCTGCTCTGATTTTCTCTCCCTCTCTCCTTATTGTTTTAGTTCAGAGATTTAAGAATCTTTATTGGCAGCGCTGTCGAAAGTCATTGCTGCCAAAGCAACGTACAAGTCTATTAATATGAGACCAGTAGAGATTATTGATCCATCCGGCTCCTCATCTGTTCACATCTCAGCTCAGAGTCAATTTAAATTCAAAATCTGTGACAAACAACAGAAGAGAGAAAACTCGCTGGTGACGCGTTACAGACAAAGTGAGAAACGGTTCAAACTTAGTAAACTTAACTCTGCTTGAAGTCTCTGTGTCCATGAGAAAACAAATACATTACACCGGTAATTTGACAAAGTTCATTTATCTAATAATCCATCAGCACCAGCAGCCAAATGTCTGGAATGAGTTTCTACTGGTTCCACTACCGTCACTGGGAACTGATCCTGTCTGAAACCAACGAGACAAGATCAGCAGCGACAGGAGGGCTCACTCCAATCTGAACCCGATACTACAGCTGTTTCACTGCTGCACACACACACACAGACACACACATTTTCTACAGCACTGCAATAGGAGCCTCTCTCCGCTCTCCCTCTTGCGTGAGTGTGTATGAGCTCCAGACGTCTTAACAAGGGACCAATGGGACGTCTTCATTTACACATCCCTCTCGCTGTCACCGAGTGTGTGTGTGTGTGTGTGACCTTGGAACTCCCCTTCACTTAGGCCCCACCCACCAGCCCTAACGAGCTTGTGTGACCACCTCTCGTCTTGTTAATTGGTTACAATGGCTCAAAAATTAAAAAGGCCCCACCTGCTTCACCGGCTCGCAGCCAATTAGATGCCGGCACTCAAATCCTGGCACCGCCCAATCACGTTGCAGTGAAAGAGTAATTAAGATGTGACTAAGCGATGGTGGAGTCAAGGCGACGCCCACATGGAAATAAACAGAAACAACAAAACAGACGAGCAGCTTCCGATTCTTAACGTTAAATCTTTCCACTCGGAGCGAAGGAAAACTGCTCTCACGTATCAGAGAAATCCTGCAGAGTGTGTGTGTGTGTGTGTGTGTGTGTGCGTGTGTGTGTGTGTGTGTAGTGTGTGTGTGGGGACTTCCCTCCCTGGCAGACTCTGCTGTGATCTCCCGTCTCAGTCCGTCGCACCAGGAGAAGGCGAGCGGAGGCAGAGAGGATGAAAGGAAGGAGGGAGGAAGAGGAGGAACACGGAGGACAGCTGGTTATAAATTGAAGGAGCTGTTACGCTTCCATTCACTTCCTCTTTCTGCATCTCTCTCTCTCTCTCTCTCTCTCTCTTTCCCCACAGACACCATTTAGTTCCTGATTTTCCTCTCTTACATCAGGAGGATACAGACGACAGGAAACATCCCGTCCACATGAAGCCTCACAGAGATCAGCCTGACACCAGTTTCTGTTCTGGTTCCCAGTTTGTCAAATATGTTAATATTTGTTTCACCGTTACAAAGGATCATATATATGTTGAAAATCAGAGTCAATATAATCAGAGTTAATAAGAATGTTCAGAGGGTTCATGTGTCAGAGATTGTTGGTGAGTGAAGAGACATCACTCTGCCACCTGATGGGAGACTCGTCTACAGAACAACATCAGCTGATCTCAACCAGTTGGAATCACAAGCTTATTTCTGTCTGTCATGACATCAATAATCCATATTTCAGATCTGCTGCTGCAACAGCTGATCAAAGATCTGAACTTTAACCTGGACTAGTTGTCACTTGTATCTTCAGTTACTTTGAAATGACTAAACTTAATGAGACCCCATGAAGGATTTGATGCTGGATTCAGATTCGATAAATTTAGGTCGAACCCGATTTCTTCAATGTCTCCGAGCTGAGAACAAACCCCTCAGACCTCAGTCCACTCCTCATCAAGATGAAACCATCACTGTTGTGGAGTTAGATCCTAACACTGCAGCTCAGGTACCAGCTGCAGGCCCAGCCTCCTCGTCTCAGTATCTCAGCGCCACACAGAAGGAGAGGAAGGACAGACACACACTCACTCACACACACATCAATACAACCGAGCTGAGGAAAATGAGAAGCAGTGGTTTTGAGCGAAGTGAATCGATTGACTGGCTGGCAATCTGCTGAAGAGGAGAAGAAGAAGAGAAACTGAGCGAGTGGCTCATGAAGAGCGGAGAGTCCTTCAGACTTCAGACTAATGGAAGACACTGGTCCACATGTGGCTGAGGACCAGCTCCACTGCTGAGGCTGAATCCACTCACTGCTCGTTTTTACCAACTCAATAATAACGACTAAAAGTGACAGTGAGTAACGACTGTGGGCTGAAGCAGTGGGACGTCACTGGGCAGGTTCAACTGGTAGTTTGTTTACAGAACGATGCTCCTGTCATCTCCTCGGGCCGAGCTGCTGTAGGTGTGAACGCAGCCTGAGGGCGGAGGTCCGGCTGATGGATGCACAAACAAAGTGTCTGACACTGGAGACTGTGGCTCACGTCCTCTCTCCTGTGGCCAGACACAATTCCCATGATGTTTCCCGTACGTGAGTCGAATGCTAAAGACAAATCGTCTCCATCGGGCCCTGGTGGTTGGCTGCAGTATAACCGGAGAGGTTCCTCATCCCCTCACGCCATGCCCGCCTCCTCCCTCCTCCTCCTCTCTCACTCCATGCCCTCCTCCTCCTCAGTTTCTAACTTTTGTTCTTGCGTCACATTGCCTTCTCCAGTCAATGAATTTCATCATGCAATAGCTGTGTGTGCGTGTATGTGTGTGTGTCTGTGTGCGTTTGTGTGTGTGTCTGTGCACACGTGTTGGAGGACTGAGTATCATTATTGCATCAGACCTAGATTTCTAAGAATAGAAGAAAAACCGACAAATGCAGTTCACTGTATATAGCAGCTGTGATCCGCTGCAGACAGGAACCACTTGTATCAGAAGAGCAATCTGGTGAAAACATGATTTCCTCCGTTCCCATGGTTACATCAGCAGGACACAAACAATTATTCTGAATTACTGTCAAAGTGCAAACATTTGCTGAAATCCTGTAGCAACAGAATGACACTCTCCACAGAGAAGTTTCTTTTCCTCTCGAAGGGCAATCAGTGATTTTCTGAAATCTATTCCGGGCCAGGCGAGGGCTAGAACGTAGGTCGCCTGGTAAATGTAAAGCTCCTCCTCGTGGCCCAGTTCCCTCTTCACCACAGCAGACTGGTTCCCTGCTGACACCACACGGGCCACCTCAGGTTCTGTCCAAGCAGAGGAGACGGAGAGGGGTCTCTAAATCGAAGCTGTAAATGATTCAGTGAGATTATATCAAACTAAAAAGTAGCTGTTGCAGTTTGTCAGTCAATCATAGAGCTCCTGGAGCAAAGGGCTGCACGACAGGTTACTGTAATAATGGTGTTGTCTAACGCCAGCTAGCTTTAAAGTCTGACTGAGCAGCTCTGCAGCTTCTGAGGGAGTCGGGGGGGGGGTTGAATCTTTGAGGCTTCAGTAGTCAGAAATCAATACTTCAGACTTCAGTGCTCAGAGGTTTGTGGGGATGGTGATGATGTGAAGGCCGAGAGAGACCAGGAGAGATGAGAGGAGAAAGACATCTGACTCTGTTCTCCTGCTGCAGAAGAGATATCTTGGATTTTACTCTTATGATTCCTTTCAACACTTGTTCAGGGTGAAGAAATGAACTCATGTCTGAGCAGAGCAGCCCGATCTCTGAGCACGGAGCCAAACCAACAGACCTAAACACAAGGTTCAGAACGCTTCAGACTACAGCGCTGATCCTGGTCTCGTCTGAACGTTAACACATCTGAACTCTTTATCAGGCATTCAAACAAACGCTTTAAACACCTGCTTCCCTCTGAGATTCCCCAGGTGCTTGGATCACCTTTTATCAACTCAGCACTGTCTTTGTTTCAGCCGACGTTCTCCCGGACCCCTGCTCCTCCTGCTGCCTCCTCTCCACATACAGTAGATGTGTGTGACTGTCTAAAGCTCGGTAAAGCCTCCAGCACTTGTGAGGCAGTCAGGTGTAGAAGCTGGAATGAGGGCATGGGAGTTCTGAGGGGCGGAGGGAGGAGGGCTGGGGGAATGATAACAGCAAGGAGAGGAGCAGGTGGAGGAAAAGGGGGGGGGGTGGCTTTCGCGCATGGTGTCCTCCCATTTCTCAGTTCAGCTCCTGTCTGCTTCAGGCTTTCCTTAAGTCGCTGGTTTCCCCAAAGGGAGCAGAGCTGAACCTCAGTCAGAGAGGAAGGCCGATGCTCTGTCAGCTCTTCACTGGGCTGGTGTCTGGTCGTAGCTGCAGTTAGTTCATAGGGAATGAAATGGAGAGAGCGTTCTGAGGTCTCAACAACCGGTCATCATTTCCCCTGAAAGTTCAGAACCCTAATAACTCTCTGAAACTCAACAGTCACATGAGAACAGTCACCACTGTGGGTCTGTGGTCCACGTCTGAAGCCGGACTCACCGAGGGGAGCAGAGGAAACGGGAAGTAGGTTCTGTAGATTTACGGCCTCATAACTCACATTACCCAAAATCATCTAATTTCAAACTAAGTATGAGTTACATCATTATGTCCATTGTTTATAAAATTCCATAAATCTACCGATAGATGAAACAAAAAAAATATCTTTATAAGCGAAAACAAGTTAAACCTCCAACCTGTCGGGAGAATAAAGTAGAACCATTTATTCATGTTTCTTCTGGATGGAGCTGCAGAATGATTAAGAGGCAAAGTTACAGCCTTAACCAAACAGCAGATGTTATTTATCCCCGGGTGTCGTGGCCAACACAGTTATTTGCATAGATTGTAAATAAAGACGGACGACATCCCGGCTCCAGAAAGGGAAGCAAAGTGTCTGGAGCTCCCCCTGGTGGCTGGTGGGACCTGGTGGCTCCACACCCCGGTCACCTCAGCAGACTGAGGATCCAGATGTTATCAGCTTCTGGACAGTGGGGGGGGAAGTGGACACGTGTCGTCCAGCTTGTTTCTCAGTCTGTGATTATCTGCACAATGGGTGAACAGGTGAATCCCACAGTGTCCCTGTGCTCACTCGCTCTGATGGAACGACATGACAGGTATAACTCAGCGCCCGATGTGGCTTTTCATCTCAATTGAGCCAAGATGGCCGAAGGCTGTGTGACATTGCGGTGACATTAAGCAGCAGTAATGGCTGAGAAATGGCTGGTGCTCACACTAACACACACTCACACTAACACACACTTGCTCAAACTCACACTCGCTCACACTAACACACACTTGCTCAGACTCACACTAACACACACTTGCTCAGACTGATTATCAAACGAAGCCGTAACATTAACACGTTCTACAAATAAAGTATTTCTGTTGTTGAGTGTGTGTTTGTACAGAGAGCATCTGTCCATCATCTCTACCAGGTGTGCGTCCACCTTTTACTACACCTCTCCTCGTCCTCTGTGCTCTACTTCCCTTCTTTCATTCACATTTTCTCACATTCACTCACACACACACACTTTCTCCTGCACCAATGGAGGCGGCTCTGCAGCTGCAATCCATCATGTTTACTCCCTAACTAACTTACCAAGACACACACTCACACTTACATGCAGGCATAGGGACACAATTAAGAATAAACTTAACTTTTTCAGGTCACACAGTCAATGATGCAGAGACACAAGCACACTCAGCGTGAGGCAGATACATTCTCTCACAAACACACACAAACATACACACACAAACAAACACACACACACATATGAACGTAAACAACAGAAGAAGAAATTAAAGAGAGAAGCAGCTCGAGACCAAGACATAGATCTGAGTGTCTCAATCAGAGGTTTCATCTTTCAGGGGACACATTGAAGACGGAGTGGACCACACTGTCTCATCCCGAGGCCTCTTCACCTCTGAGGAACAATGAGTCGTCTCATCCCGAGGCCTCTTCACCTCTGAGGAACAATGAGTCGTCTCATCCCGAGGCGTCTTCACCTCTGAGGAACAATGAGTCGTCTCATCCCGAGGCGTCTTCACCTCTGAGGAACAATGAGTCGTCTCATCCCGGACACGACGGCTCCAATGGGAGAATCTATCTCAATTTACTTAAAAATATATCTGCAGCAGTTTGGACAAGGACTCAAACTCCCTCGGCCTGTCCAACCACAGCCCTGTTGCTAGGCAACAGCAGTGAGTGTGAAACAAGCTCGAGAGGCAAACTCATGTGAAATCGATGGTCACACTCCTGTGTGGCTTTTTCAGAACTGGGACAAAGCTCTCGACTCTACTCAGCTTTGAGTGCAAAGGTTCTGTTAGTCGCAGTACTCTGTGGTTCATACAGAGTGTGTGTGTGTGTGTCTGTGTGTGTCTGTGTGTGTGTGTGTGCCTCCTGTAGTACTGCAGCTGCTATGTAACACGGTCCATGTTGATTCTCTGGTGCATGAATCCATGAGTGTGGGCGAGATGTGGAGTCGTGAACAGATCCTCCGCAGCTCATCTGAACCACGCTGATGTCGTGTCGACTGATTCCTTCTTAAACTGCGCCGACCTTGCCAAAGTGCCGAAGTGGTATTACAAGGCTGGACACAGCTAGCTGGTCAGAAACGTCTTCTACACATTTCTCAAGAGTCTGTTCATAATCTTTAAAAGATCATCATCTCGTCCCTTTGATGACAGGAAACATGAACTCAGTTACTTTATCTGATTATTGTTCGGTTGTATTTCATCTTCTCCTTCGTTCTGATCTGGGTTCAAACATCACGACTCATCCGTCTGTTCGTTCTTTACAGAGTCAGGATGTAAATCTCATCATTACATCTGACTCCACTGAACTCAACAGTCGACTGACAGTGTGTGTGTGTGTGTGTGTGTGTGTGTGTTGCAAGAACAAACCTACGTGACACACACACATTTAGCTGTGTGTACATAATCAAGTGTGTGTTTGAGATGAAAGGCAGAAAGCAAGAGGCAGACTGACAATCCTCTGGTGGGTTCGGCCGACGCATGATAGGAACAAAGTGACCGACAGTGAGGTGATTAGACCAGAGCTGTGTGTGGTGTGTGGTGTGTGTTGTGTGTGTGTGTGTGTGTGTGTACACAACAGGTGGTCATTCAGTTAACAGCTGTTCATCTGCATTCTAGTCAACTGGGCTTAACCTGAGTGTACAAAAAAGTGTATGTGTGTATGTGTGTGTGTGTGTGGTGTGTGTGTGTGTGTGTCTGTGTGTGTTATCAGACCTGTCTCTGTATCAGTGCCGCTGTCCGCTGTCCCTCCTCTATCAGTCGAGCCACAGCTTTTGGATCCTCTACTTTACTGTTGGCCCTGAAGGCATCACGAACCCGCCGCACTGCATAGGTCCTGTAACCACAAACACCAAAACACACACACACTTTGGTTTCATTCAGTGCATTTATGCAGAAGAAAAAGCAGACAGGAGAAGAGAAAGACAAATATGTGCAGTGGAGAAAACAAAGCACACACACACACACACACACACACACACACACACACACACACACACACACACCACACACACACACACACACTCACACACACCACACACACACCACCACACACCACACACCCACACACACACACACACACACACCCACACACACACACACTCACACACACACACACACACACACACACACACACACACACACACACACACACACACATCACACACACACTCACACTCACACACACACACATCACACACACAGTCCTAATGTAATAAATAAATAATCTTGAAGCACGTTTAACTTTGCCTTAAATGTGGACAAGAGCCTGAGTTCCTCCCTCGTGGACACACTTGTATTTCTGTGCAGATAAGTGAGAGTTATTCTCTTGTTCTGCACCAGCACTGAGCAGCTGGTGGGAATCTGAACGTGGGCGTTAGAAATCTGCCAAAACCGCACCTCAGTAACCTCAGACACACACACACAGTGTTTCTGTTGTGTGTGCTGCAGCCTCGATGACACAATCTGAATAATGAACTACAGATGAGGGAGCAGATCAGAACACACAAATTGGAAGCGCTCAAATATTTTCTGGCAGGAGCAGCTGAAGTGAAAGAGATGATTGGTTTAATGTTCTTCCTCTTGATGGACTCGGTACAGCCGGCAGCTCCTCCGATGTGACGACCTACAGCCGACCTTTGGAAGTCAAGACACATCACGGCGAAGACATTCGTCTTCTCTGACCGTCTTCTGAGCTCCTTGAAGTCACAAGACGGAAGCAGTAAAACTGTGACGCATCAGATTTACATGCTGTGGTTAAATACGATGGTCGTCACGAGGAGCGCCATGGATGGTGAGGGTTGGATGGATGGAGGGAGATTTAAATAAACATTAAAGCCCATTTATTCATTTCAATAACCATTAATATTGACAAACAGAAACTATGTCTGTGAAAGACTCATACATCTCATGGACCAACTGATAAAGGGGTCGTGCTCTCAACTCGTTTAGTGTCAGCACGTGGAAACAGGAAGTCACCAAGATAAACCAAGTTCAATCATCTGAAAGGAGATGAACACCCTGCATGTCTGAGGAGGAACAGTCCTGTCACTCAGCAGATTATAATCTCACTCTTCACCATTTATTCTGGTAATCAAAACTGTGCTTCTTCAGCTAATTTTAATTTATACTATAAAAAAGGAGAGGTGCTCCTGCTTCTTCTACATTTGTTTATTTCTTCCATTGTGTGCGAGTGTGTCGCTGTCACTTCAGAGGGAATTCTCTCGTTTGATCTTTGGAAGAAGAGAAGAAGGAGACGAGAGAGGGAGCAGAAGGAAAGGAAGAGAGAGGAGATTTCCACATTTACTTATTCATCAGAAGCTTTTGTTGTGTCCTGATGAGATGACACCTTTTTAAAACACACACACACACACACACACACACACACACACACACAATCCACTGGGGAGAGTTATTTTAAGTGGAGAATAAGAAAGAGACATAAAGAGGACGGAGAGACAGAATTAGACTCACACAAAGACACAAAAACCACTGAATCAGTTTGTTTGTGTCTTGTTGTCGTTTCCTGTGCAGAGCGATGACCTGATTCTGACAGAGTCCTCCTCCTCCTCCTCCTCCTCCTCCTCCTCCTCCTCCTCCTCCTCCTCCTCCCTCCTCCTCCTCCTCCTCCTCCTCCGTTTTTTAAAAGGAAGCTCAGGGAACAAATGTACAGAAGACGATAACTGTCGATAAATAAACCAACTGAAAGGTGGTTTCTCAAAGTCAAATTAAGATAAGAGTCTGATTCATGCTGCCTTAATGTAAAAAAACTGCTCATCTCTTAATTCAGCCAAACTCTCCCACCTTTGTCTGCAGCAACCACCTGCATTAGCTCTTATTGCAGTCAGTCAGACAGAGAGAGAGAGAGAGAGAGAAGAGAGAGAAGAGAGAGAGAGAGAGAAAGAGAGAGAGAGAGAGAAGAGAGAGAGAGAGAGAGAGAGAGAGAGAGAGAGACAGAGACAGAGAGAGAGACAGAGACAGAGACAGAGACAGAGACAGAGAGAGAGACAGAGAGAGAGAGGCAGACAAACAATTCAGCCTGCAGCAAAGTCTGGCATATTCAGGTCATCCTGCAACAATCCAGCAAGTTCGCCCATCGCCCGCTGCTTATGGGGGGGGGGAAGAACACAACTAAACTGCTTGTTGTGGTTTATACTTCCAGAAACACAATTACTAACAAACTCATCAAATCGTGGTGGAAATGATTGGTTCATTTCTACGACTCAGATCAAACAGCAGCATGGAGGAGCTAAAAGCCATGAAGCGAGTCAGGAGCTCGACCCCAACATGTCGTCTGCAGCAGGAAGTCGTCCCCAAGGTCAGAACAACAGCTTGTGTTCTACTGCACCACTCAGTGTTATAAGGAAAACTAGGGCTCATCGAAAAGGGGTCTAGATCTCACTGGTGCATGATTTCCTGGGTTTCTGATCTGTCTACTGAAGATCAGTCATTTTTCTGACACGAAGGTCTCACTTTTTCAAAGCATCAAGGTGCAATGCATGCTGGTACATCTAGAAATACAAAGATCTGATTTTCCTGTCACTGAAGTGGTTATACGTTTAATGGACTCCACTGTCCCCCTGATAATTCATCATCATTACGTCCATATTCTCATAAAGTAATTAAATCGATTTCTTCCTCTGCCACTGCACACACACTGAACCAGGGTGACTGTATTTAATGTGGACGAGCAGCAGGAGGAGGCCGTCTCTTATCTGACTGCTCAATAATTCAACACAGCAGCGGTCGGCATGAAGGCTGGCAGGGAGCGCTGCTCTCTGATGTCCGTGTACAACGTCCTGTGTTATGACAGTGGAAGACGTTGTCCCAAACTCACCCCAACTACACACACACACACACACACACACACACAAGCCTTGGTAAGCAGTACTAAGAAACACCCTCATGAAGACGAGTTAAAGGACAAAGTCCAGGAGCTGAGGGAGAGGACATGAGACGTCCTGGGTTGAGTCTCCAGGTCAGAGTGTGTGGGACGGATGAGTTTTAAAAATCAAGCGCTGTTTAGGTTTTAAATTATTTAATGAGAATCAAAAATCTGCTCATGTACAACACCTATATTTACAAAGTACTATTTATTTATATATTTATTTATTTATAGAAGTACTGGAGGCGTTCCAAGTACTACTTGGAACGCCTCCAGTACCCACAACAACCTCATCATGTTACTTTTAACCAGCTTGAGTTTACAGATGGGTCTAATGACAATGTGTGTGTCTGATCTGGGTTAGTGTGTTAGGAGAGAGAGAGAGAGAGAGACTTAACTTAAAGGGCTTTGCCACTCAGGTTAGCTCAGGTTAGCTCAGGTCAGATCAAACTACACTTCACATCACAACGGGCATGTACGTGCCTCTCTAACAGGAAGACAACCTGCTATGGTCCCACTGCATGATAGTTTGAATGCCATTTTATGTCATACACATGTAAACAGTTTTATCATTTAAAAATACAGAATTGAACTATAGAACAGGATCAGCAACACATGTAGATGATTATCCATGTTGAGAGATGCTGGTCCTGAACCACCTGAGTTCAGGCGGAGTGAGTTCAAACCTGAACTCAGAACTGACCCCAGGACAGCAGGTCTGAACGAGGGAGGGGGTGGGGGGTGAAGTGAAGAGGGAACACTCCTGATTCAAAGTCAGGGACCAAACTTCACTTCTGACTGAAGCTGCCGATGAGGGTTGATTTAATGACTACAGTGGGAGATCAGAATGACCCTTTAACTGTAACACACACACAACAAACACAGTCACACACACTCTCTATAAACCCCCTCTCAATCAACACAACACCGGACACACACTGTGCCTTCTGATGTCATTTCTTTCTTTTTAATGAACATGTGTATTTCATTCCATGGGAGTTGCTCCAGCTGACTCAGCAGAGGTCACAGCACCCCCCCACACGTGTTCCCGTTACATCATGACGGGGACGGAGGCTGATGTAAACACAGCCGCTAGCAGCTGCGTTAGCATGTTGTAGCGGCTACATTAGCATGCTGGGGCCGCGGCCGGCGGCTCGAGCCGGGGCCGGAGGAGCCGGGGGAGCCGGGCCCGCGGACACAGCTCGTCTCTCACCTGTAGTTGTACGACGGGAAGCTGCTGCTCTCTCTCAGCATCGTCCTGTACAGGGAGATCACCTGCGCTCGTGTGGACGCCGCCATGATGTGACGTCAGACACCGCTGCTCCGCGACACTGTTACCTCAGGACCCCTACAGCAGGAGTGTCCGCAGCGCGCCTGATTGAATTCAACACTTCCCCTGCCTCCAGCTCGTGTCTGTTTGAATTCACAGACACACGTGTGGATGTTGCTGAAGGAGACAAGTCACCGCGACCCGGCCCGTCCGGTTGAAGTGCTGTTCAGAGACAGGAAGTTACTCAGGCGCGCTCCCGCCTCCTCAGCGGCCACACGACGCTGGACAGGGACACAAGGTGAGAGACGTTTCTAACCTCTGTAAAGACACGTTCACCACGTGGGCTAGGGTTACATTGATGTACGACACTGTGCTGAGTCAGGGACTCGAACAGGCAACACGTCGGTCACACCGCGTCGGTGTCCCTCCATCAATGGCCTTGTTGTCGGTTAGCATGCTAGCTGCTCTGCTACAAACACACTGACACTGAGCTCTGCAACAGACTCACACTCAGTACTACACACAGACCACGACACTGAGACTGTGTGTGTGTGTGTGTGTGTGTGTGTGTGTGTGTGTGTGTGTGTGTGTGTGTGTGTGTGTCAGTGTCAATGTGTCAGTGTCACTCTGTGTGTGTGTGTGTGTCACTCTGTGTGTGTGTGTGTGTGTGAGAGAGGTTATCATGACAGTTTGTGAACTGGTCTTTTCATCATGGCTGCCATGGTAACAGTCTCCAGCTCAACTCTTCAAGTGGCTTCAAACTTTAGACTGAGTTGAAACTTCTTGTCTCTGTTTTAAAAACAACACACACACTCGTCTCCCTGTGAGAACTAATGTCTGAGTCAGTGTCTCTGGACGTGTTCTGGCTCTTCTCCTGCAGCCTCCTGGTAACATGTGTGTAACATGTGTGTAACATGTGAGGAACCAGCAGGACAATGTGTGGAAGCTTCTCAGAGAGCGCGTGGACGTGTTGATGAGGTTTCTAACACGTGACGTGAAACCTGAAGAACACAAACATCTCAGGATGAAGAAGAGGAGCCGGACACGTAGAAGACGAAGACGTCCACTTGGAAACACGAGGAGATTCCAGATCTTCTGGTGATGGAGCCGACCCCCGGTGTGGATGAGCTGGAAACAACAACACTGATCTGTCCACAGCAGAGTTTATACGTCAGGTCCCGCCTCCTGCTGCGCTACAGGCTCCACCCCTGCTGTTCTACAGGCTCCGCCCCCTGGATGTGACCACATATTGCTGTTTGAACAAGTCGGATCCCATGCTCATGGAAGCTGTTTTGGTTTAGTAATTGATCCAGATTCAGTCTTCAGTATTTCGGCTCCTGTGAATCGGCTTCACGTTAAACAAAAGTCAGGTTTTATTTGTGTTGTGTGGCAACTTTAAGTTGAGCTTCAGATGTTTGTTGTGATCAAACTGAGCCACGTGTGTGAGGACGTCACCTTGAGCCTTGAAATCACGATCTTCTGGTATTTTACAGAGGAGGAAATTGATTGGTGGAATAATTAATGATTACATATTGATTAGTCGCATTTAGATGTTGAAATAAAACTGAGAGAGCAAACTGATGTGTTGATGCTTCTAGAGGTGAAATCAAACAAAAATAACAAACCTACATTATCCACTGGTTTCATCTGATTCATAATCTACATCTGTTTTCTTATCATTATAAATGTCAACAAATGGAGACATGCTCATGTTTGACCTCTGAAAGGAGGTCAAGGAGAGCTGGGACGTGACCTTTGACCCTTTGGGTCTGTTTGGGATTGAAACAGGTGGAGGGAGCAGAGCAGAGCGGCCACCTCTGTTCAAGGATTCGTCTTGTTAGAGTGGACAACACACATAAACACACACACACACACACACACACACATTTAACACTAATTCCTTTCAATCAATTCAGGACAGATCATTTGTTTTTTTCACATCTGAGTCTCTGACATGTGTGTGTGTGTGTGTGTGTGTGCTCTTTAGTAGGGGATGTGTGAAAGGTCAGAGACACTTTCTGTTTGTTGATGGCCTGCAGGAGAAGATCCAGAACATGTCCACAGACTCAGACAGAAGCACATTACCTTCACACAGCTCACAGCAGAGCTCCTCTTCTTTCCCACAAAGTTGAACTTTTACAGAATTGTTTTTAGAAAGTTCAGCTGACTGCTGATGGAGTGAGACGTGTGGACTCGTGGTTGTTTCTCACTCTGAATCACCGCTGTGAGCTGCAGATTGAGTTTTCCGTCTCTGTCTCCTCTCTGCCTGGAGGATCAAGGCCTCCGACGTCCCCCATCGATTGCTTCCTGCCGTGTCCGGGCCAGCGGAAGAGACGCATCAGCTCGTGACCCGAAACCTGATCGCCTCGAATCCATCTCCTCCTGGGTCCTCCAGCGAGTCCTGCTCCTCTGGATCAACAAGCTCCTCTGCATCGTTCGTTCCACGGAGAAGTAGGTGTGTGTGTGTGTGCGTGCGTGTGTGTGTGTGTGTGTGTGAGAAGACGAATGTCTTCACCATGATGTGTCTTGACTTCCAAAGGTCGGCTGTAGGTCGTCACATCGGAGGAGCTGCCGGCTGTACCGAGTCCATCAAGAGGAAGAACATTAAACCAATCATCTCTTTCACTTCAGCTGCTCCTGCCAGAAAATATTTGAGCGCTTCCAATTTGTGTGTTCTGATCTGCTCCCTCATCTGTAGTTCATTATTCAGATTGTGTCATCGAGGCTGCAGCACACACAACAGAAACACTGTGTGTGTGTGTCTGAGGTTACTGAGGTGCGGTTTGGCAGATTTCTAACGCCCACGTTCAGATTCCCACCAGCTGCTCGGTGCTGGTGCAGAACAAGAGAATAACTCTCACTTATCTGCACAGAAATACAAGTGTGTCCACGAGGGAGGAACTCAGGCTCTGGTCCACATTTAAGACAAAGTTAAACGTGCTTCAAGATTATTTATTTATTACATTAGGACTTTTTGTGTGTGTGTGTGTGTGTGTGTGTGTGTGTGTGTGTTTTATGCAGTAAACAAATTCAAAAATGTTTGTTTTTCTCAGCATCAATATTTTGGGATGTCCAGATTCATTAACGTTTCCTCATTATGTTCATAACAAACTGAACTTGGACGACACGAGTCCTACAGTGAGCTCTGTAGGACTCAACTAATAAACCATGAGTGACTTGCAGTTTAAAACTAGGGGATGTAAGTCTAGTTTCAGTATTTCCGCTCTAAACAAACGGGTTAAATACGCTGCAGTGGTCAGATGCGACAGCAGCATATTTGTTTTTGAATGAATGTGTTTTTTTGGCTCTGACCTCCCTCTCACTGCACAGAGACAAAATTCCACTGAAGGTTTTTAGTTTTATTTGTTGTGTCTAAAGTCACATTCGAGCCGAGGATGTAAACAAACCTGACTTTCTGCTTTAATTGGAGGAAAAATGTAAATGTGGTGAAATCACGGGGAAGCTTTGATGTTGGGGTGAAGATCCAGAGAAAGACGGAATCAAAGGCAGCAGCAGCTGGACCGAGGGGAGCGGTGATGTTTCACCATGTTCATGAGGCTCCGGTACAAACATCTGCACAAAACAAATACCAGACAGGAGGATGAGAAACATCTCTTAGCTGTGGTTTGCATCCTTTAAAATAAATCCCAGTTGGGTTTTAAGATTTATTATTCAAGTTAAACACCGACGTATTCCGAATCAGGCAGTAAAACATTACAGGCTGCTGCGCTCGCTGTGTTTTATCTTTGTTACTTTATTTCAGAATATAAAATCTCAGCCGAACACAAACTGTGATTAGTGGATGAGTGTAATGTCAGATTAAGCTGCCAGGAGGCCCCAGAGAGCAAGTGAGCTCCTGGGCCCTGTTGGTTTCCTGCTCTCTGAATTCTGCATCCAGTTGGGAGGGAGATGTGTCAGTTCATTATGCCAACGAGTGTCCTCACTAAGATAGAAGGACCTGTGTGTGTGTGGTGAGCTCAGCAGGTTCAGGAAGGGCTTCCTACAACAGATGGAAGACAAACACACACACACAAACACACACTCATGTGTGTAGTGAGCGGCTTCACTCTCTCCCTGGCTTCTTCATTTCAGCCTTTTCATTGTATTTTATCACGTCAGACGCTGAAGATAATTCTAGTTGTTACTATTATTATTGATCTATTGATTGGTGGTCTGCTGTGATTGGCCAGTTGGCCGACTCCACCAGAAGGAGACGTCAGCTCTAGTTTTACCTGGCTCTGATGGGGGGGGGGTCGGACCAGTGTGTCACTCAGCATCATTCTCATTTAAAAGACGCAGCGAGAAACACTGAGAAAACATCAAGCAACAACAAAACCAGGTTACATTTGAAGAACACACGTTGTCACACACTGGAGCACAAGAACAAAGGTGTTTGTTTTACACACTCACTACCTGTTGGTTTGACTCAAGAGAATATCTATAATGTTTTACACCTCAAGTCAAACTTCAGACAACAACTGTAATTTGACTTTATTGAGAATAATTTACCGATAGAGGATTTTTTTGATGTCAAATCAGGACAATGTTCAGATCTGTTCAGTGCTTTCTAATCTCTGAGGCCTGTTTCCACTTCTTCTCAGCAGCTGTGTGTTAAATCGTCTTTCTCTGTGCACGGTGCAGATTTGAATCATTAAAGAGCCTGAATGTGTTTTTTCCTCTCCTCCCTTTTATCTGATCTATGTTTTATGACCTGCGAGGCCCTCGGCTGCGTCTCCTGAAGGTCAAGCCTCTCTGTTTATGTGAGGCCCCCGGACGGTCGATAAAAAGGTGAAAGTAGGAAACATTCAGCCGCTCACCTGGAGGCGGGGGGGTCGGTCTCTCTGAGGGGCCGAGCCACTGTGACCGGTGATGTGCTCTGAGCTCTGCTGCTTCAGTCTGTTCATGACTCCAGCTTTACGTTTTATAATGGGCTCATGTCTAAAGATTGGATATATATATATATATATAAATAACAGTGCGAGTCTACATGTGTGTGAAGGTAACGGTGCACATCACTGAATACTCACTGCAGCTAAAGAACAATTAGCCTCAGCTAACAAATTGTTCTTCCTCCGTTATTTAAAGGTCAAAGTCAACAAAAATATTTTCTCATAAACATTTTCCCTGATATCTCTTCACAGTAAAAGGCTGATAATAATCAGAACTTTATTCCTCATCATATTATGCCATTTGAACCAAAACTGAATTTAAGTTACAGGTGATTTGCCTCTGAAAGTCAAAATAAAAGGTTTTAAATAACAATGGGGATCTTTAATTATAACTATTGCAGGGATGTGTCAGACAGGATTACACAAATTGAAAACCATATGGAATTAAAAACTAAAGAGAATTAACTTCCCTGACAACCTTGGTAGAAATGGGGCTGCAGACGAGGACCAGAACAGGAACATCAGCTTCAGTTCAACAGTCTGCAGGAGGTTCACATGTAGAGAGAGAAGGAGGAGTGTGACCCACAGGTCAGCTCAGCCTTTCATCATCCCTCTGCTGCCCCTTCCGGTTCAACACCACCCGTTCTCCTCCGTCGCCTCTTTCATCTCGCTCTCTTTCATCTCGCTCTCTTTCCCAGTGACAGCAGTTTCCAGTGAAGAGAACTTGACTTGCAGTAAAAGTCTTCATCCAGAGACTGGCGCTTGGTTTTAACCCCGTGAGTGAGCTGGCGAGGACAGGGACAGCGTCCAGTATTAGGTTTTATTTAGGTTCTTATTGGTACGCAGGTCTGGGCGGGGTTTGGATTTGACCTGGAGGAGGTCACTGGTGATGCTCAGGTCTGGTACAGAGATCTGCAGGTCTGTGAACTATGGACCGGTGCAGGTTTGAATTCTCTAAATGATGACGAGCTTCAATGCTTCCTAACTTTTCTCCTCAAGCAAAAACACTTGATCATCTTTTATTGAACTAAAGACAAAAACAAGGTCCCTCCCACAATTCCTTGTGCCAGCAACATGTGATTCAACGCTGTTGTTCAACCAGACATTTCAATAAACAATCTTCATGCTCTGATATGCAGATCCACTTCCTCAGACTGTCGCTGCAGCTCCTCTGTTCAGCCTCTGTCTCAAACACTGGGTTTAAGACCCACCTCCTGATGAAGCCCAGTCCCGCCCCCCCCAAGAGCCGGCTCATTGCTCGGACATTTAGGTCAAAGCAAGAAACAGGTCATGGTTCCACTTTGAAGAATCTCTTCTGTCCACAGTAACGTGAGGAGGTTTAAGACTCTGGTGTTTCTTCATGATTCGGTTCCACAGCGATCAGCCCCTGATCTTCACCTCTTACTCCTCCAAACACTTTGTCTATTTTCAGCCTCAGCAGATGCTGAGAAAGAGCTGCAGTGTGTCAGCGTTGTTGTCTTTGTCGGTGCACAGTTGTCATCAGTGGCTTCCCTGAGTGTGGTGACACCCGGAGGAGAGCAGGTGAAGAAATGAGGCCGAGTCGGCTCCTTCCAAATCCTCAAATACCGACAGTGTGAGATGCAAAGATGAGGAGGAACGAAAACCCAAACCTGTGTGTGTGTGTGTGCGTGTGTGTGCGTGTGTGTGCGTGCGTGTGCGTGCGTGTGCGTGCGTGCGTGTGTGTGCGTGTGCGTGTGTGTGGGTGTGGGTGTGTGTGTGTGGCATATTTAACATTTCTAATTTGCACCTTCTCCATCGTCTCTGGAGAATCTTCATGTTTGCTGTATCGCAGCCTGAATTCACACTCCTACACACTCCCTCTCTCACTCTTTTCTGTCTCTCTCTCTTTATCTCACACACGTAGGTACGTCTATCTTTGGCATATTCCATTCCCTAGCCCTATACCCGAACCTTAGAGTCCCCACTAAGACATCTGTTCACACAAACACTATTTATCAAAGAGGTGAAATGAAAGACAGAGTGCAAACGTCGGTCTCCATGATGTTAAAGTCTTTATGAAACATTTTGAACTGAGCTTCCTCTTGAGGATGGAAACAGGAGAAATGGTTCAGTCCAGAGGAGATTGAACTTCTAGATGGAAGATCTCGTTGGGTTGAGGTGCAGAAGACATCTGATAGAATCTGGTTCCACCTGATTGAAGTGACTGTAAAGTGTGTGTGGAGGTTTTCGATCGACCGAGTGAATCCAGGTCTTCAGTTAAACTGAGCCCTGTGGCCCTGTTCAGAAAAAGTTTGTGAGTCGATGTGTAAACGTAACAAAATATGGACGTGGTGTGCAAAGCCTGAAAACACGTCACATGGCCATTCACGTACACTGGTCATGTGGTGTAAACAGGAAGTAGTTTGTTTATTCTGCAGTTAGTTTCCTCGAGGTGGAGCCGCTAGTGACAGGAAGTGATGGTTAATGGTTCCCAAAGGGCTCTGGGGGAAAATGCTGTTTACAGGTTTTACAACTTTCATGACAACAGAAGTGAACTTGATATTTTGCAGTGTTCACAGAAGATGTTTCCGCCTGCTCGGCCTGAAGCTGCTGTGAAGTGGATCTGACAGATCGCTGGAGAGAAAGCCAGCTGAGAGCTGCTGCTGCTCGGTCACTGCAGAGGGATGATGGATTCAGGCCGGCCCTCGCCGTCCCCCGGGGACAGAGTCTCAAACCGATCGATACCTCCTTCAGCCGTATTCATAAAGACGCTCCGCCGCCTGACAAGACACCAGGGGCTGGACTCGGGTGGGGTGAAAAGAAACGATGATGAACAATAAGAAAGCAAACAAGCAGGAAAATGAAAGTGAATAAATCAGGCAGGACGTGAGTCTGTGTGACACTGAACATGAATACAGAAACTTCTCAGCTGAAGCTTTGGACTCAGTAAGAAGTCGTCTCCGGCAGCTTCAGGACGACTTCAGGGACAAATGTTTGTCCTGGACGGAGACGAAGTGTTCGACTCCCTGATTTGTATACGTAGCTGTTGATTGATTTTCTGTCGTCTACTCGTCAATTAATCGACTGATGATTTCAGATCTGTGTGTTTACGTATCGTGTGTGTGTCTGTGTGTGTCTGTCTGTGTCTGTGTGTGTCTGTGAAGCTGCCCGGTGTCACTAAGCTGCAGCCTCTGCACTTTTCTCATCCGACCATAAAATCCCCCTCCCTCTTCATCTTCTTCATCCACTTCCCCTTGTGTCTTATTTCCTGGATTTCTTCTCCTTCCTCCTCTGGAACATTGGTTCCTCTGATCGTTTCCTACAAATTCCCTCTCCTTTTTTCCTTCCAGCCTTTCTCCTTGTCTTGTTGTTCACTTCTCTCCTTTTCTTTTTACAGTTTTTTTATTCCAGTCTTACAGGCAGCCTGTGCCGGTTTGATCTAATGCTGTAAAGCTGCGTCTATACAAGTTTACCATCTACAAGAAGAGGAGGAGGAGCAGAGAGGGAAAGAAAGGGAGATGAATGCAGGAGGTAAAGAGAGAGATGGGAGAGGAGGAAGATATCATACAAGGGGGCAGTGTAAATATACAATGCAAATGTCACAGCAAGTACAAGTACCTCATGTAGTTATATTACCAGAGGAAAAAAGTACTAATGAAAACAATCCGCTCGATAACAGGAGGAGTGAAAGAGAAGGATGAGAGGAAGAGAAGAGTTTATGAACGAGGGATGATGGAGGACAGAGAGGCACATTTGGGGTCGGGGGGGGGGCTCTGAGTTTATGGTTTTAAATGAGCCTGCGGGGGGGGACAACGGATGCGTGGTCGTTCCAGGACACGGTGTTAAATCCACGCCACAGTAACAGTTTGACTTCAGCTTCCATAAATCCTGCTGCAGCACCGCCGCACTGCAACTCATTACACACAGACACACACAGACACACACAGACACGCACACACACTCTCCAAGTGAGCAGCTTCGTGAACAGGAAGAGCAGCGTGAGACACAGGAAGTGGTGTGTGGTGCCTGAGAGGGACTCCCTCTGATTCGAGAGAGAGAGAGAGAGAGAGAGAGAGAGAGAGAGAGAGAGAGAGAGAGAGAGAGAGAGAGAGAGGAGAGAGAGAGAGAGAGAGAGAGAGAGAGAGAGAGAGAGAGCACCTGTGATGTGTGAGGTTCTCGACCACAGAGTCGTGATCACCACGGCGTGTTCTCTGTGGGAACCACACATTCTGAAAATAGCTTCCTCCTTCTGCGTGATGGGTTATATTTATTTATATATTTATATATTTATCACCTCCTCACTAACAAAATAAATATGATTCAGACTGAAGATCATGTTGAAACCAACATCGTCCCTCGGAGGTGAAAGTTATCGAGGTCAATGACGAGCACTGACATCACAGGCTGTGGGAGGAGCCACAGAGTCGCTGCCTGTGTTTACTACCTCCTCACTCTGTGCGCTCGATGATAACTTGCATTGAAACCTGAATTAAGCCGAAGCAGTTATACATTTTTTTATCATAATTCAAATTGCAGAGCTGAACAGAACATTTGTGATAATAACAGCAGACTTATTTCACCTGGAGCACTTCCTGTTTGTACTTGTAAGAAACGAGTTCTCCTAAATCACAATCTGCTCAGACCAACGGTTTCTACTTGAGAACCATTGAGACATAAATACTGTGAAAAAGTAATGCTTTCCTTTCTCTGCAGCCATCATATAACTATATAAATATATAACCACACAGTATATACAGTGTCTCTCTATAGGCCTTCCGCTCCCTCTCTCTCAGCAGTGTGTAATTTATCACCTCGTTCTGTCAGGGTGTCACTTTTAGAGGCTGAATGAATCCCTCTGCTCTAAAACTGCTGCTGGAGACTGTGTGTGTCTGTGTGTGTGTCTGTGTGTGTGTGTGTAAAGTTCACGTCTGTCCGACCTGCTGCTCACTCGACCGTCTCATCTGCTCCGTGCTCAGTAATTAAAATCTCCTTGTTATACAAACGGCCGTAAAGCAGACGCCTCGTTGTGTCTCGTTGTGTCTCGTTGTGTCTCGTTGTGCGACGCAGTGGCAGGAAGTTGTTTCACCTCAACGACACCTCAGCGTCTCCGGCATGAATCCTGGTTTTCTTTCTTTCCTGGCATCTTGGCGTCTGTCATCTGTCTCTGAGTTTCCTCCAGACTCCAGACTGACCTTTGTTTTCAGACCAGAATCTGTTCCTGAAAGGTTCTGGAGGTTCTGGTGGTTCTGGAGGTTCGGAGGTTCTGGAGGTTCTGGAGGTTCTGGAGTTCTGTGGTTCTGGTGGTTCTGGAGGTTCTGGAGGTTCTGGTGGTTCTGGGGTTCTGGGGTTCTGGAGGTTCTGAGTTCTGCCTGTGAGAACACAAACGTCTGAGTCAGCTTCTCTGGACGTATTGATCAACTTTGTTTTACTTCATAATATCAGTATTGACCCCGAAAGTAGGTCGGGCTCAAACATAAAAATCCAATATCATCTGTAACAAGGATGTTTGTCTTCACATTTGTCCTTAAAAATTATTCATATTAGAGAAGAAAAATAACACTGATCAAATCTCATCATATACAGTTTATGTATAAAATATGATTATATATGTTATATGTGAGCTCATCTGTCCGTAGGTTTTTCCTTTTATCATGAATTCCATTCTCTGCACTTTATTACAAACACATGTGCGTCTTCTCCTCATGTGTGTGCGTGTGTGTAGGCGGCCATATGTGACTGTGGCCATGTTAGGCTCCATGGGAACATATGGTGATGATCACATGCCAGAAGGTCAGTCCACCGGGGACAGGAGACAACGTGGAGGCGAGGGACACGACCCAGGGCAGACACTTGAGACACTCAGATGTTATTGAGATAAATTCTGTCAGAGCTGCGTGAACACGACAGGATCACGTGTGTGACGAGCTGCTGGCATCATACATGTGAAGTTACCACAGAGCCGTCTCCTTTCTCATCATCAGACCTGTCCCAGTCCTGGAGACAGGTTCTAAACTCTGAACACAGAGAGACCACAGAGAACAAAGAACCAGACCATCTACGTGACCTTAGTTCAACTTAACATGTACAACGTCACATTTACTGTGTGTGTGTGTGCGTGTGTGCGTGTGTGCGTGTGTGTGTGCGTGTGTGTGTGTCCAGTGAAATATGACACCAGCAGCAGGGGTAAAGGGTTCTTGGATTTTGGAACCATGATTCGTTTTGCTGCAGTGCCTCTGCAATGCAACACCCTTTGTCTCGTTCTGTGTGAGCAGATATTTGAGGGACGGAGACGGACGCTCGTCTCCTTGACGTTAAATGATGGAGAGAAGTAAAAGGACAGAAGGAAGCTGAGCATCACTTTGTCTCATTTGAACCTTTGCTGTTTTGGACCGATAGTGTAATTAGAACTGACCTTAATAAATTGTGTGTGTGTGTGGTGGCAGCTCCAGCGCTCACCTCACCTGACCTCCACCAGGTCACTGGTTTAGGGTTAAAACAGAACTGCAGTAAGACTGGAAATGTAAAAGACCGTTTTGTGTCCTGCACATGCTAGTTAGCATGTTCATCTTCATAACTTCGACTTCTGCTTTTTATGTTTTTCTCTTTTTGTCTGTTTCTAATTCGTCTGCTGTCTCTCACGTCTGTTCAGCTCCATGGACCAATCATCATGAGACTCTCCCTGCTCCTCCCCCTCCGACAGTCCCAGCTCCTCCCTGCGCTCTGTCGCCGCTGTCCGGCAGCGCTCTCGTCCAATGGCAGCGCTGCATCGTCACGCAGACACCTCAGCACTGACCCTGGCCCCGCCCCCCAGCCTGTGATTGGCCAGGACTCGGTGGAGGTGTTGGGCCAGTCCCACCCCCGTGATGACTTCACCAATGTGACACCAAAGATCTTGGCCAAGGTCGGCCGCAACCTCCACAACCAACCACATCATCCCCTGTGGCTGATCAAGGAGCGAATCAAAGCTCACTTCTACAGGTGGGCGGTTCTTTAAACTGTTGCTTAGCAACAACCAAACTTCGTTTTTATTTTCAACACAAAACTCTATTTCACAGGAGAGGAGACGAGGCCTCGCGACAACAACAACTTGATAATAGTACAAATAAACACATGATTCCGGATAAAACAGACAAAATGAACAGAAGAGTCAATTTATATACCTCTTTTTATTCATGTTAATAAGAATCAGATGTGATGAGGAACTAAACATCACAAAGGAAGTTTCTTCACGATAACAAAACTTCTCTGATGGAGAGTAGAGATAAATAGATAGTTTGAGAAAAGAGGAAAAGAAAAGAAATGAGCAAACAGAAGAAAAAGGACGAAGAGTGAAGTGACGACAAGTGAAAAAGAGAGCAAATATATTTTCTATAATTTAAGGAAAAGAAATCAAATGAGCAAATAACAATTAATTAGACTTCTAAAATATTGATATAATAATCCATGGACCAGATTTTTTATCATATTAATTATTAATTAATGATATATTCATAGAAATATTTATATCGTTTGTATGAAACATGGTGTTAAACATTAAGTTAAATTCAATTATTTTATGTATAAATAATTTTCCAAATCAAATATTGAAATGAACACAGTTTAGACTTTTAATAAATGGACAGAAGATTCATCAACATGTCAACAAACAAACAAGAGCTTTAATATCTGCAGATTATAGATTTTTAAATCTTTGTTATTGTTGCAACATTCATCAGGTAAAAGCCGGGTTTTTTTCTTCAGTTTATTTCGTCTAAATGTGAGTTTTGGTTTTGTTGTTTTTTCTTTGGAGTCTCTTGTGCTTTGTGGATGATGATCAGATCATCCTCAGACATTGCTGGTTCCCAGAGGCTGAATCCTCTGTGATGACCCCTGACCTCTGTGATGAACCCTGACCTCTGATCTGAGGCAGCGCGGCCTGAGATCAGCTGCTGTAAACATTTCCTCATATTGTTTATTCTTCTGTGACTCGAAGCACAATCTGCTGACGGGGTCTGTGCAGCCTCGATGTGTCTTCAGGGACAGTCGAGTGTAAAAGCTGCTGCACTGCACACGACAGTGAAATATCATCGGGCTGCTGTCGCACTCCACACACACTGTACAACACAAACACACACACACAGCAGAGCTGCACTAACAACTCACCACACAGTTTGATGAACTGAACCATCACCTGGTTTTATCGTGTGGTTTTTGGTAAAAGTCTTTACGAACATTCTTCATTCCGTTTGTTGTTGTTTACGTTTTCCTCTTGGCTCTTGTGTCCATGTCTCGTTCCTCCCCCCTCAGTTCGTACATCGGTCGCTGGGGCAACCCGCTGTTCTCAGTGCACGACAACCTGAGCCCGGTGGTGAGCGTGGAGCAGAACTTCGACAGGTCAGCAGATCAGATGATTGATTGATGTGGTGTGACAGCTTAAAACAAAACAAGCCCCTAGTTGTGAGGTTTTGATTGGTTCTTTTGTTGATGACAGCTTGCTGATCCCGCCCACCCACCCCAGCAGGAAACGAGGGGACAACTACTACCTGAACAGGTGAGTGACAAGTTGACTGCAACTCCAACTCACCAGCACAAGGTGGCAGTGTTCGCATCCGCCATCTTGGTTTTGTTTAAGAAATTGAATCATCGATGTATAAGATTTATCTCAAAGGACAATAACAGCTGTTATGTTATTTATGTGTGTTTGTGTGTGTGTTTATGTGTGTGTGTGTGTGTGTGGTTGATTAGAAAAATGCTGCTTCGCGCTCACACACCTCCGCCCACCAGAGGGAGCTGGTGAAGTCCGGTCTGGATGCGTTCCTCTTGGCTGGAGACGTGTACAGACGTGACGAGATCGATGTCAGTCATTATCCCGTCTTCCACCAGATGGAGGGAGTCCGACTCTTCTCCAACCACGAGGTGAAATGAAAACAGTTCATTCTGCCATCACATGTACACGTTTCTATTATTTGTTCAGTCCAAACTTTTCTCAGTTCATGTTGAGGATTTTAAAAAGAAAACTTAATGTGAAGCTTTATTAATGTCCCGGGACGCAGCTTCTCCTCAGGAACAGTTTGAGTCTTGAACATGTGAAGCTAACCTTCATGGTGTTTGTGAGTTGTGCGTTTCCTGAGGTTCTGATGCGTCCCGGGTCTCCAGCTAACCTTCATGGTGTTTGTGAGTTGTGCGTTTCCTGAGGTTCTGATGTGTCCCGGGTCTCCAGCTCTTCTCGAAGGTGCAGAACGGCGAGGAGCTGTCTCTGCTGGAGCGCGGCGGCCGGCGGACGCCACAGAAACAGGAAACACACACACTGGAGGCCGTGAAGCTGGTGGAGTTCGACCTGAAACAGACGCTGACGCGACTCGTCACTCACCTGTTTGGAGAAGGTGAGACCTCAGACTGACCTGCAGGGGGAGACAGAGGACACACTTTCATTTCACTGAGACCCATGACAACTTCTTCTTCTATCTTCACCTCTTCACTTCATCCTCTGTTTCCTCACCATCCTTCTCTTCCTGTTATCATCCTCGTCCTCATCCTCTCTTTTCTCCTCCTCCTCTCAGATGTGGACATCAGGTGGGTCGACTGCTACTTTCCCTTCACTCATCCCTCCTTTGAGATGGAGGTGCGTTTCCAGGGTGACTGGTTGGAGGTTCTGGGCTGTGGAGTGATGGAGCAGGAGCTGCTGAACTCTGGTCAGGACACACACACACACACACACACACACACACACACACACACACACACACACACACACACACACCTGATGGTCATTTCCACACTGATCGCGTCTCTCCCTCGGTGGATGATGGAGATGTGTTGACTAAACGTTGAGGAGCACTCATGTTGACCATCTTTATTTACAGTCTGTTGTGTCAACTTTGTGCTCGGAAGCAGGCAGCAAACACACAACTCTGTGTGTCAGTGTACACACACAATCTCCCCCCCCCCACACACACACACACACACAAACAGGCCTGTGTATAAACAGGCAGTTCAGGAATTGATTTGTCGATTTGTCCAACAGGGTGTTTAGAGCACTTCAGCCACTCAGGACGTCTGAGCCTGTCACGCAAGATCTGAACTGCTGTTTCACACACACACACACACACACACACACACACACACACACACACACAAGCTAACAGTGTTTTAAACATCATTTTAAATATTAGTTCTCTCTCTGTGGGGGTCTCTCACTCCTCTCTCTCCTGTCAGTGTGTTAAGTGGCTCGCTCGCCCGCTGCCCTTGAACAAAGCTGTAACGCTGCGCTCCACTTCACCGCTGCTTGTTCCAATCAATAATACATGCCGTGTGTGTGTGTGTGTGTGTGTGTGTGTGTGTGTGTGTGTGTGTGTAAGAACTCGTAAGGAAACGTCTGCTTGTGTTGACACTTTCAGACGAGTGTGTGTTGAGGATCATTCCGTAGTTTTCTGTGTTCACAACAATGTTTGTGTTGTAATTGTGCTGATGTTCACTCAATAGATGTTTTCAGACATGACCTGTGTAAAATGGTGTCTGGACATGTTGTGTAGTTGGTGTTTGTGAAGCAGCAGCAGGTTGTTGGAATATTTAAGGGTAAATAATGTTTAAATGAAGCATTTCTATTTTCAGGAGTCAAATTGAATAAGTCAAGGTCAGGTGTGTCTTCATGTTGATGCTGAATGAAAACAAATCAGAGGCTGGTTCAGCTTCAGTTTAGTTAAAACCTAATTTGTGTAATGTTGTGTTGCTGTGATGTTAGTTCTATTGATTGGAGATTGTGTTGAGCAGCGCAGGGTGAGATGGGAGTTATCCATCACTCTGAGTTGTTTTAACATCCCTGTAAAATCAATATCAGTAAATAAAAATGAGTTTGACTGTTTTCAATGCAGCTCAGACCTTTTGAACCGAGTGGAGTCAGTTCTGTCTGCAGACACTGGATCTGCTGATCTGACCCCTGACCTCAGCTCCTCACTTGAATGACCTTTGAGTGGTTTGACCTCTGAGAGGGGACAGCAGCATCCTGCAGGTGCAGTGTTCAGCCCCGCCACAGGAGGGAGCTGCAGGTCAGATCAGATTGACTGGATGCATTTGTCCTCCCTGTGTGTCAGTGTGTGTGTGTGTGTGTGTGTGTGTGTGTGTGAGACAGTTGAAGCAGTAGGTGGTTAAATTGATGCTGAGGTCCAAGCAGAGGAAGTAGAATCTCTATCAAAGTCACACGTGTGTGTGTGTGTGTATATGTGTGTATATGTGTGTGATTGTTGTTGATTAACATATACACACGTACACACACACTCGGATGTCAACACACACTTCTTTGTTGTCCTTTCGTTCTTCTCTTCTGTATTTGCTCACTCTTTTGACTGCAGGAGTCAAGTTTGTCACACACACACACACACACACACACACACACACTCACACACACACACACACACACACACACCACGTGCAAACGCCTCCTTCATCCTCATTCTCACTCTCTCAACTCTCTTCACCCTCTCCACCTCCCCTCTATATCCACTGCGGCAGTGTGGCTCCGTTGCCTTGGAAACCACGCATTTCCACCACACACACACACACACAATCCTCTGCTACAGACACTCACACACACACTCACACTTTTCTGGAGCACAGAGTGAGAGGAGTTGGGGAAGAGCCAGGAGAGGGGAAAATGGGGGCGAGCGAGCACAGAAGAAAATGTAATGAAGAGAGAGAGTGGGAGGTGAGATGGAGGGAGGAGGAGGAAGGAGGGAGGAGGGAGGGAGGAGGAAGGAGGAAGGAGGAGAGACTGGATGAAGGAAAGGGAGCGAGGGAGCAGATATAGTGATAGGAGAGAAGGATGGAGGGAAGATTAAACGAGTGGCAGGACCTCGCCGCCATGAGGAGGCGGCAACAGGGGACCCGTGTGTGTCTGTGTGTGCGTGTGCGTGTGCGTGTGCGTGTGTGCGTGTGTGTGTGTGTGTGTGTGTGTGTTATTTAATGGTGTGGAAGCGTGGCTGCCATATGTGTTGCCTGAGGCCCAGTGTGATGAGAGCGAGAGTTAATGAGAGATGTAGGAGGAGGGGGGGAACGAGGGGGTATGAATAAGGGATGAGTGGAGGAAAAGAGGGAACTAGATGGGATTTGGATGGAGAGAAGGGAAAGACTAAAGACTGGGGGGAGAGAGGCAGGAAACAGGGATGAGGAGAGAAGGAAGGGAACGAGGAAAGAGATGAAGGAGGAGTGGAGGAAGGACAGAGTGAGGAAGGGGAAGGAAGAGGAAAAGAAAAGAGGGAAGGAATTGAAAGGAGATGAGTGAACAAGTGAATAAAGGAAAAGGAAGGATGACCAGGGGTGAGGAGAGGAAGACAGTAAAAATATGGATGGAGTGATGGAAATGACAAAAGAGAGAGAGATAGATGTCTTTATCAGGCAAGGGTGGAGCGAGAGAGAAACCTATTTATTCATTACCACAAACACACACACACACACACACACACACTGTGAAGCACAGGGCTGTGTCTGTGTGTGTGCTTTTTTTTGTGGTGTGTATTTTTGTGTAAGTGTGTGTTTGTGTATCCTTGTTTGCTTTTATGTGTTTATTTTCTTCCTTATTAAGTGTGTGTGTGTTTGTTGGTTATTTTTCTTCTAAACAGGTGTTTAGTTTTAATCTTCATTTTCTTTGTGTGTTTTTTTTGTATTCTTGTGGGTGTGTCTGTGCGTGTGTGTCTGTGTGCGTGTGTGTGTCCCAGGGGTTTTCCCCCCGAGTCGGCAGGCAGCATATGGGACTTGGCGCTAATGACCACACCTCCACGCCAAAATCGGATTTATACATTTACACACACATGAAGGCACGTGCACCGCCCTCCCATGGGGTGGGGGGGGTGGGGGGGGTGTATGTGTGTGTGTGTGTGTGTGTGTGTGTGTGTGTGTGTGTGTGTGTGTGTGTGTGTGTCATGAGGGTGGAAGCTGAAATCAGATTAAAGTCGTGTTGGTGACAATTAACATCCTCTCAAACCCGCCGCCCCGAGCCCTGAGGGACCGTTAGAGAGTGTGTGCGCGTGTGTGTGTGTGTGTGTGTGTGTGTGTGTGTGTGTGTGTCTGTGCGTGCGTGCGTGTGTGTGGTTCAGGTGGCAGCTCTCCGTCTTAATCCCCCTCCTCCCCCTCCTCTGAATAAATCATGTGACCCTTCCCCTCCCTCCCTTCATCCCTCCATCCCTCTCTCAGGGCTTTCCTTCCTCGGCTTTCTTTTCTGTTTTTTCTGATGAGTAGCCAGTTCACGCCCCCCCCCTCCATCTTATGTCTTTCTTTCCCTCCGTCTGTCTAAGGATGGAGGGATGAAGCAGGTAGAGAGGAAACGACAGATAATCTGAAGCGTGACGACCTCTCTCGTCGTTTGTGTTTCAGGCTTGTTAAGACCCGCCCCTTCCTCCTGACCTCTGACCCCCCCCCAATGCTGATTGACAGCTCCTTTCATCCCTCCGTCTATACATCCTCCACCACCATCCCTCTATCTTTTCATTCTTTATTATTCCTTTAAATTCCAATGGATTTCTTTTCTGTTCAGCCTCTCATTTAATTTTTTTTACATTTTGCTCTTTCTCTCTCATCCCACCATCTTCTCTCAACACTTTTTAATTCACTTCATTTTAGTTCTCTATTTTCATCCCTCCATCTTTGCTACTTCTTCTTCTTCTTCTTCTTGCATCCCACAATCTTTTCTTGTCTCCACTGGGTCTGTAGTCCAGGATTATTTTCCTATCCATCCATCCATCCATCCATCCATCCATCCATCCATCCATCCATCCATCCATCCATCCATCCATCCATCCATCCATCCATCCATCCATCCATCCATCCATCCATCCATCCATCCATCCATCCATCCATTCATCCACTTACTTATTGGTAAAAAAAAATTGGTGTTCCACCCCCATATTCCCATTGAGGGTACTAACTGGTGGACAGCTGGTGCCCACAGACAGACACACACACACGCACGCACGCACGCACGCACGCACACACACAAACACAGACACACACACACATTCACAACAATAAAAAAAAAGGAAAAATAAGTAATACACGTTTGTCACTCTCTGACACACACACACACACATATACACACACAAGTAATGCAGTCGACAGCTGTGTGTGTGTGTGTGTGCGTGTGTGTGTGTCTGTGTGTGTCTGTGTGTCTCTGGGGTTTGCGAAGGGCAGAACAAACATTTGTTTGTGCAGCGATCCATCTCTGCCCGGATAGCTTCCTCCATAACAAACAGTGGTGGAGAGATAGAGAGAGGGGTGGGAGTGACTGTGACGTCTGACTTTAATGTTGTGTATCGGATCTTTACGTCCTCGTCACCCGGAGGGTTGAACTCCTGCTACAGGCACACGCACAATAAGACCTGACGACACCGACACGTAGCAGACGAAGACGTCAACTTGGAAACAGAGTTTATACGTCAGGCTCCGCCTCCTGCTGCTCTACAGGCTCCACCCCTGCTGCTCTACAGGCTCCGCCCCTCGCCTGGATGTTCCCTCATGTTCCTGTTGATGTGAACGAGTCGGACCCGACAACCTGCTGCTGCTTCACAAACACCAACTGCAGGAAATGTCTGTGTCTGAAAACATCTTTAGATCTTTAGAAGTTCTCCTTCGATCCTTCCAACCTGTTTACTGGAAATCTGCTCTGTAGGTTTAATGACAAATAAACACTAACAAAGGGACCAGAGACAACATCAGGATCCATGTCTCAGCACATGTGGGTTCAACCAGTCGAGCTGTCAGATGTTGTGATTCATCTGCTGACTTCATGGGTGTGGTTTGACAGAAGGTGGAGAGAACCAATGGAAGAGAAGATCCGTCCTGTAGCTTCACTGGGTCCTGATCTTTAAAACATGTCGGGAGTCGATGGATGTTCTCACAACAGGAACAGTATTTTTCTGGCTGAGCTCTTTTTATTCGGACTGTTAAATATTAACGTGGTGTGAGTGAACTGCAGAGAGACGCCCTGCTGCTGCTGCTAAAAATACTCTGCAGATAGAAATAGATCATATTTCATGTGAGAGCTTCATTCAGAGACGTGCTCACAGGCGTGTGAGAGGCTCTGTTGTCCCGTTGGAATCAGGTCGGCTCTAATCAGCGCCGTGATGTCACGTCTGCTGGCGACAAACCAATCACGACTTCTCTTAGTTTAGTACGAGTCGGCGTCTTTTAACCTCGACTGTTCATCAGCTCGACTCCACAGGGACTCATGAGACTGATCAGAATCTGTGATGCTGTTCAATAGAATGGGCCCTTCATATTTAAATACTTTATATTGACGTACTTTACTTTTAAATACTTTACATGTAAATACTCTACGAAGGCAGCCATGTTTTTTACAGTAGCTCAGACTGGACAAACTAAACCTTTTGAGTTTCTATGACAACTGAAGCCCCCACAGGTTCTCTTGTTGTTTGGAAGTAATTGAGCTGCAACATGACACTTCACCACTAGATGTCATTACATTCGAAAATAGTTTGGTAAATTCTTTGTGTCGTCAAAACTCTTTTTCTGCGTTATTGAGAATCTGATGTTTTTTAAACAACTTGACTCGTGGATAAAAGTTCAAAGTGAATCTCATTTAAAAGTTATGGAGCAGAAAGTTATTTCGAAATTCTCCAAATGTAAAACCCCAAACACTGAGCAGAGAGCTGGATGAAGAGGATCAGTGACAACATCCACATTTATTAAAAAGTGGCACCAACTCAATAAAGAGTAGATCGGAGCTCCCTGTGATATCTGCTCTGAACCCTGGGGCTGAGGTGGAGCAGAGGGTTGAGCTGTGCCCCCCCCGCTGAGCCGGCGCTCATCCCGGCTTCACAGAGAACAAGTCTCCGTCAGATCTGAGACAAGAGGCCCAGATCCTCCGGGTGACATCATGGACGCAGCTCAAATCCCGACACGCCGCTCTCTGGGTGTTTGTCGGAGCTTTAGTGTCCCAACGAGCGGCTCTGGGATTTGTCCTGTGAAGACTCTGCTGCTGCTCGTGTTTACAGGTCTGCTCTGCCAGAGCTCCAGCTGGAAAGGAAGTGGATCTGACTTGTAGAAAGATGTTCATTCACTCTAACACACAAAGTGAAGCTGTAACTTCCACCACACAGCGGCAGGTTCACAGCAGCTACGTCTTTACTACAGAATAAATAACGTTAACTGCTCTGAGGTCTGATAAACTCATGGAGGCGTGTTGATGTATTTGAATATTAAACCTCACTTCTGCTTTCACACTGAAAAGTGTCCAGACTTAAAACTGTGTCTCGTTCAAACTCTGTGATCTCAGGACGAGGTCATCCAGCGTCTCGGGGGAGAAACTGGTGTTTGGAGCAGGACTCAAACATTTAACACAAATCTGTGGAGACGATTTGTGTTAAATGTTTTAAATGTTTAACAACCACGAAGCTTCAGTTTGACGTCTCCTCCTGTAAATACAGGCTGTTACTTTTGATTGGCGGCTCTTCCTGTCAGAGGGTGGGTGGTGAAAGTGACCAATCAGAGGAGAGGAGACGCTCCTCCAGTCGTCAGCACACGCGTGTGGAGCCTGACATCGAACACGTCACTGATCCGTCACGTTCAGGTTTGTGTGAACGATTCAGTTGTCGTCGTGTCGATCAGTGACCAAGAAGAGTTTTGCCTGTTTTTAGAAGGTTTGTGTTTGTGTGGCAGATGAGTCTGTGTCCATTTGTATCTCTGTGCTGACTCAGCATGTGTGTGTTACATGACGAGGATTACTCAACAGACACACACACACACACACACACAGATTGTGTGTGGGCAGCTCTGTCCTCTGCTCGTTATTCACTGGGATGAATGAGTCTCACTGACGGACAGCTGGTCTGAGCCCCGTCCACGCTGATGTCATCATCATCTTCCTCTTCGTCATCCACCTTCATCACCATCACGACACACTGATGCATCATGATGACGTGTGTGTGTGTGTGTGTGTGTGTGTGTCCGTGTGTCCGTCCTGTGCTGTAAAACGATCGAGGGGATGATGTCACAGTGACGTCATCATGTTTGTTTGTATTTACTCGACTTTATATATGTTTATATATTCCTGCTACAGTTGTTTGGGGTCTAACCCTGCAGAGATTTACTAATGAAGACAACACACACACACACACACACACACACACACACACACTTGCTGCTGAGGAGTCAGTGTTGTTTAATGAGCCGTGTGTTGTCGAGTGTTTGTGGTTTCTCGGGTCGTTCTAATAGAGGAGTCTACTTCAGCAGCGTTTGATGTCAGCCCCAGTGCGTGGTGGGCGGGTGGAGACAGAGAGAGATGTAATGTAAATAATGAAAATAATGAGGTGAGAGGAGGATGAGTTAATAACACAAATCTTTAAAAGTTGTATTTTTCTCATCCTCTCCTTTCATCTGTGGTAGTTTGATTGTTTACCAATATATTGATTGAGGCAGAATGGCTGCATCATGATATTATTGTTGTATCGTGAGTTACCCTGTGTATGACATGTTTATATGAATACATTTTCACCTTCCACCAACATAATTACATTTTTATTCTTAAAAAATTCTTATAATGAGCAAGTACTTTCTCCATTTCCTTTGTTATTGGCACTAATTTGAATTGATAATTGGTCAAACCTGGAAATATCCTGATAAGAGATAAATACCAGGTCATTAATTTAGGAAATTAAGAGAAGTTTTAGTTT
>JBAMIH010000072.1:0-117020 GCA_038501795.1 Pseudopleuronectes americanus | reverse complement strand
AGACGGAGAAAATGAAGGACTGCAGAGAAACGCTTTGTATTTGAATCAGAATCAAACATTACACCAGATCATTTTGTAAATCAACTTACTTTGAAGATTCAGACATGAAAGTTAAGATAAGCGGTGGATGAGTTAGGCAGTGGGAGACATTATTTCCCTCCTCTGCATTACAATAAGAAGAATTAAATGAAGCAAGAACTCTCTAACCTTGTCCTTTACTGGCTGTAATGTTGCCTTTGGTCACATTAGAGCAATGACAGGACAATTAGAAAAAATTGCTGCAGTGACATTCATGTAAAATTGAGTCCTGCTGTTGTTCCCAGATGACTTTGAGTCATAATCTTCTGGATGATTGAATGAATCCAGTTGATTCATTACAGTTCATGTCTGGAAGGATCTGGAGAGGAGAAGAGATGGATTATTTACACAGTGAGAAACATGAACCTGATCCAAAAGCTCTTTCAGCCTTTACAGTTCTAACTGTTCAGTGAATAATTGAAAACCTTATAATCTAAACATAAAAATGAAATAAATACACAAATGTAATATATCTATATCTATCTTTATAACTTCTAAATATGACATATAACAATGTTTCCTATGGGGAGCCAAGGTTAATATGTTTGTTTATATTTGTATAACACATATGTTGACATATATCATTCATCTCATAATGTTTACATATAGAATATATGTATTTATATATTGTGCATTTATGGAAATACTTATTTTAGACATTGCGTTTCCTCTATGTAAATGTAATTTTTATAACAACCACATGTATGTTACATATACAACAGACATGCATGTTTGACTAAATGGTGTACTTTTTATATACATATATGTTGTATGCTTATATCCATCCCCCAATCCCATCAATTAATGTTAAAAATAAACATGTAAATAAATAAATGCATGTAACTACATATAATAAATAATTTAATATAATACTACAGACTACGGAACCAAATATATTTCTTATATACATTTAAATACAATTTTTACAATGGATATTTCATTTCTATCATAAACGTATATCTTTGTATATCCATGGGATATAAAGATGATTTTTCCTGATAACATACATGAAGCCATCACTTTTAATATAGGGGCATATATATGATCTATTACATTTCTGTATTGGAACCACTACCTCATCTGAGCTGCATTTCTACCGAATGCATTCAGATCAGTTTGTGGTTGTGTGCTCCAGGAGAACACTGCTGCCTGGCGTCCTTCAGGACCTTTCTCTTTTTGAGACTATGAGAAGGAGCTTGGATCAATCGCACATATCGGCCATGTACTGTATAATTGATTGGATGTTGTGTGGCTTCCTCATGATAAAGTGATGCACAGTTCATTGGTGAATGTCTTAGATTCTATACATTTTCAGTTCTGAAGAGAAAATCCATCAGGCAGCTGGAGGTATGCAGACCTCCGGGGAAAAGAAGGAGGTTTCTTATCTAAAATGGATCTGTCTTTAATGGTACGGATGAAGGAGTGTTTTTCTCAATGTCTGATACTTCATGGCAAAGGACCTTCTGATGTTTTATTAAGAATAAAAAGGATATTTCTCACTTGCTTCATGTAAGTGGAATATATAAGTGCATCTACACTTAATACATATATATTTTTATATAAACAACAGAGTTTATGATGCTTATTAGAAGTTCTTTTCTGAACCAAGGTGAAGTCTGAAGAGATGTGTGTCCTGCAAACAGTCCGGATTGTGTTGAGTGGCTAGCTGTCCATCGCAGTGAGAGAGCAGCAAGCCGATTGGCTGATGTAGAGCAGAATAATGTTGCCATGACCTCACTGATGTTCACAGATGAAGAAGAGTTATGGATTCAGCTCAAGTTTGTTTCAGAGGTTGTTAATTGTTCAGTCCTAATCTCACACTTGTATTTACACCGTACATCATTACAGTTTTTCTTTAACGGCCGCAGAGAGACCCCCCCTCAATGTCGTGTCACTGGAATGCAGTTTTTTATTTCATTCCCGCGGCTGAGACATGAGCAACTGCAACCAATCAAGCCACACTGACCTGGCGCACATGGTTATCTTCAGCACAGCACAGCAAGGTGAAATAAGTTATTTTGCTTGATGACGTGTTGAAGGTCAGCTCAGCTGGTTGGCACAGAGCTGTAGATATCCACTGCCCTCAATCAGACAGCTCACTGGGGGTGCTTCTCTTTGTTCTGTTCCTACCTGCAAATATGTGTAACTGATCTACTCAGCAAATAAAACTGAATCTGCCCAGATCTTGTTGTTTTGACCATTTTATGAAATACACCCACAAACAAAGCTCTGATTAATGGCTGTTGGTCTTGTTCTGCTAATAGCTGCTTCATAGTAGAGTCCCCTGCTCACCAGCAGGTTTGGATAACAGTACGTTAAGGTGGCTCTGATGTGACTGAAGATCTCAACAATACAAAGAGGCACATAGGAGTAAAACAAAACACTCCTTTAAAAGAGATCACTTTTTGAGTCGCCTGGTCACAGGCTTTCCTTTGCTCTCATGGTGGATGGTGGAAAAGCATGTGCAATAAAAACAGCTATAGGTAATAACTGGTAATAATAATGTATTACATGACAGTGTGGAAGTTGTTTCTCTTAGAGCTGAACATATATAGAATGAACACCTGGATTTGCAACACCCGTGGGCTTAGCACAGCCTTTTGGTGAGTTTAAGCTCATTGTTTGGTCGTCTGGTTTCTGACTCTGATGTGGTCCCTCATGTTCAGTCATAGCAAGAGCGGATCTAAAAGAAATCAAATGTTGGACTCATGTTCATCAATCGGACACAATCACAGACTCCAAATGAAGAACATTGCTCTTAAATACTGGACGTATTGATAAGGAATTGTATGCTACCATTGTTTTCCAATTGACATAAATGTGATTATATGTCAAAAACTCCATTTGCTGTACTTTGTTTGTAACTACCCTATAATAGGACCCATGGGAGCATGGAAATAGTGCCCCTACTGATGCAGGCATACTGCAACAGTGTTGTCAGGGTCACAACAATGTACACGTTGTCAAGTTTATGGATCTCTCTCTGTTTGGCCGGTGTAGGCACAAACACATATTGTTTATGTTTACAATCCTCTGCAACCTCTCCTGGAACCGTCACCTTATCGTGGTGGAGAGGTTTGCGTGTCCCTGTGAACCTGAGGGCTGTGTTGTCTGGAGCCTTGTGCTCCTGGTAGGGTCTCTCATGGCAGAGTGGTCTCAGGTGAGGGGCCAGACTAAGAATGGTTCAAAAAAAAATCCTCAATGAATATCGTAAAAAGAGGAGATGTGACCCGGCCCGGAGGAAGCCCGGGGCCCCCGTCTGGAGCCAGGCCCAGACGGAGGGCTCGATGGCGAGCGCCTGGTGGCCGGGTTTGCCACGGAGCCCGGTCGGGCACAGCCCGAACAAACTACGTGGCACCCCCCCTCTTTTCATCTCATGGGCCCACCACCTGTGGGAAGACCCGTTGGGGTCGGGTGCGCAGCCACATGGGTGGCAGCGAAGGTCAGGGGTCTCGACGGACCAGACCCGGGCGGCAGAAGCTGGCTCTGGGGACGTGGAACGTCACCTCGCTGTGGGGAAAGGAACCGGAGCTTGTGAGGGAGGTGGAGCGCTATCAGTTAGATCTGGTGGGGCTTACCTCCACGCACAGTCTCAGCTCTGGTACCGTACTCCTGGATAAGGGTTGGACTCTATTCTTCTCCGGAGTTGCCAAGGGCGTGAGGCGCCGGGCGGGTGTGGGGATACTCATAAATCCCCGGCTGAGCGCCGCGGTATTGGAGTTTACCCCGGTAGACGAGAGGGTCGCCTCCCTGCGCCTAAGGGTTGTAGGGGGGAAAACTCTGACTGTTGTTTGTGCGTATGCACCAAACGGCAGCTCAGAGTACTCGGCCTTCTTGGAGACCCTGAATGGAGTCCTGTATGGGGCTCCAGTAGGGGACTCCGTAGTTCTGCTGGGTGACTTCAACGCCCACGTGGGCAACGATGGAGACACCTGGAGAGGCGTGGTGGGGAGGAACGGCCTCCCTGATCTAAACCCGAGCGGTCGGTTGTTATTGGACTTCTGTGCTAGTCATGGATTATCCATAACAAACACCATGTTCGAACATAAGGGTGCTCATAAGTGTACTTGGTACCAGAGTACCCTAGGCCGAAGATCAATGATCGATTTTGTGATCGTGTCATCTGATCTGAGGCCGCATGTTTTGGACACTCGGGTAAAGAGAGGGGCGGAACTGTCAACCGACCACCATCTGGTTGTGAGTTGGATCAGGGAATGGGGGAAATTTCCGGATAGACCTGGTAAGCCCAAACGAGTAGTGCGGGTGAACTGGGAACGTCTGGAGGAGGCCCCCGTCCTAGGTATCTTCAACTCACACCTCCGGCGGAGCTTTTCTGGCATTCCTGTGGAGGTTGGGGGCATTGAGCCGGAGTGGGCGATGTTCAAAGCCTCCATTGCTGAAGCTGCGGTGGCTAGCTGTGGCCTCAGGGTCTTAGGCTCCTCAAGGGGCGGTAACCCTCGGACACCGTGGTGGACACCGGTGGTCAGGGAAGCCGTCCGATTGAAGAAGGAGGCCTTCCGGGATATGATATCCTGGAGGACTCCTGACTCGGTTGCAGGGTACCGACAGGCCCGAAGGGCTGCAGCTGCTGCCGTGTCGGAGGCTAAGCAGCGGGTGTGGGAGAAGTTCGGAGAGGCCATGGAGAAGGACTTTCGGTCGGCACCAAAGTGTTTCTGGAAGACTATCCGGCACCTCAGGAGGGGGAAACGGGGAACCATCCAAGCTGTGTACAGTAAGGATGGGACTCTGTTGACCTCAACTGAGGAGGTCGTCGGACGTTGGAAGGAACACTTTGAGGAACTCCTGAATCCGAATAACACGCCCTCTATGTTGGAGGCAGAGCTCGAGGTTGATGGTGTTTCGTCGTCAATTTCCCTGGTGGAGGTCACTGAGGTAGTCAAACATCTCCGCAGTGGCAAAGCCCCAGGGATTGATGAGATCCAGCCAGAAATGCTAAAGGCTCTGGGTGTTGAGGGGCTGTCATGGTTGACACGCCTATTCAACATCGCGTGGGAGTCGGGTACAGTGCCAAAGGAGTGGCAAACCGGGGTGGTGGTTCCCCTGTTCAAAAAGGGGGACCAGAGAGTGTGTGCCAATTACCGGGGTATCACACTTCTCAGCCTCCCTGGTAAAGTCTACTCCAAGGTGCTGGAAAGGAGGGTTCGGCCGATCGTCGAACCTCAGATTGAAGAGGAACAATGCGGTTTTCGCCCCGGACGTGGAACTACGGACCAGCTCTTCACTCTCGCAAGGATCCTGGAGGGGGCCTGGGAGTATGCCCATCCGGTCTACATGTGTTTTGTGGATCTGGAGAAGGCGTATGACCGGGTCCCCCGGGAGAAACTGTGGGAGGTGCTGCGGGAGTATGGGGTAAGGGGGTCTATCCTCAGGGCCATCCAATCCCTGTACTCCCAAAGCGAGAGCTGTGTTCGCGTCCTCGGCAGCCAGTCAGTTTCTTTCTCAGTGGGTGCTGGTCTCCGCCAGGGCTGCGCCTTGTCACCAATCCTGTTTGTGATATACATGGACAGGATATCGAGGCGTAGTCGTGGTGGGGAGGGGTTGCAGTTCGGTGGTCTGAGGATCTCGTCACTGCTTTTTGCAGATGATGTGGTCCTCATTGGATCATCGGCCTGTGACCTTCAGCGCTCACTGGATCGGCTGGCGGCCGAGTGTGAAGCGGCTGGGATGAGGATCAGCACCGCTAAATCTGAGGCCATGACTCTTAGCAGGAAACCGATGGATTGCTTACTCCGGGTAGGAAATGAGTCCTTAGCCCAAGTGAAGGAGTTCAAGTACCTCGGGGTCTTGTTCGCGAGTGAGGGTACTATGGAGCGTGAGATTGGCCGGAGAATCGGAGCAGCGGGGGCGGTATTGCGTTCGCTTTACCGCACCGTTGTAACGAAAAGAGAGCTGAGCCGCAAGGCAAAGCTCTCGATCTACCGGTCGATCTTCGTTCCTATCCTCACCTATGGTCATGAGGGCTGGGTGATGACCGAAAGGACGAGATCGCGGGTACAAGCGGCCGAGATGAGTTTTCTCAGAAGGGTGGCTGGCGTCTCCCTTAGGGATAGGGTGAGAAGCTCAGCCATCCGTGAGGAACTCGGATTAGAGCCGCTGCTCCTTTACTTAGAAAGGAGTCAGCTGAGGTGGTTCGGGCATCTGGTAAGGATGCCCACTGGGCGCCTTCCTTGGGAGGTGTTTCAGGCACGTCCAGTGGGGAGGAGACCTCGGGGAAGACCCAGGACTAGGTGGAGAGATTATATCTCAACACTGGCCTGGGAACGCCTCGGGATCCCCCCCGTCAGAGTTGGTCAATGTGGCCCGGGAAAGGGAAGTCTGGGGCCCCCTGCTTGAGCTGCTCCCCCCGCGACCCGACCCCGGATAAGCGGACGAAAATGAGATGAGATGAGATCCTCTGCAAGCAGATCCTCAAAATAGTTAGCTATGAGTTGAAAAAAAACAAGTGCATGTCTAGTGATGGGAGGGCAATTAGCACCAATAAAACCATCATTTCACGTCCATTACTTCCATCCAGGTTAGCTTTGGGCCAACAGAAACTCTGATATGATCGTAACATACAGTGTCAATCTGTCAAGGCATCAATCTGTCACTTCCCTCTGGAGCTGCACCTGCTGTTGCATTGATTGGCTTCATAGCCAGCGAGCTAGCTGACAAGCATGGAGAAATATCTGAGTTAGTGCAGATTGTCAAGTTAGGGCAACCAGCAACCAGCTATTATACTGATTGTTATATGGAGTTTGGTGTAATAAGGAGCAGTGGTGGATGACCATGCACAGCTAAATGGCTCTAAACAGTGATGGCTGTGTCATGATGAAGTTCTGTAGCAGGTGTTAGAGCCACGTTTCAACATGTCAGACTCTCCAATCCTGTGATATGACACTGACTGACCGATTCCAGGTGTTTGATTCAAAACTCTGTCCCTTCTTTTACATTCGTGTACTGAACTCACAGCAGAGTCCAAAGCAGAAGTTGCTCTTCTTTTCTACCACCTCCCTGTGTGAGTCATCATTCTTCACTTCAATGAAGACAGGGCCTCATTTGCACGTGGGGATTGTGAAGATTAAAGTCTGTCTGTCATCCATTCCTCTTAAAATGTAGAAACTGCGACTGAGTGACAGGCTCACCCATCTCATTAATAATATGTGAACTCATCAAGTGACCTATTGTGAACTGTGTGAGATAAGAATGGGATGGAGCCCGATGCAAATATTCCAATCACGACTTTTTGAAGTAATAGCTTTAATATCTAGGATCCTCTGTGACAGTGTTTGAACTTCTTTTATGATTTGTTCAGAGCTCTCAGCCAATTATTTGAATGAGATGCAATAAGTTCATACTTTTAAAGAGGGAAGACTTATTGTGAGATAGCTTTAGACTGGTAACTTAAAATGACTGGGTTTATAAACCCAAATTTAGATTGTTGTGTCTGTCTAGATCAAACTGAAACCCTTTATTTATTTATCTATTTTTTGATGGTTCAGATTTCCTTGCAGAAAATTTAGACAAATTGAAAAATGGAATAAGAAGAAGTAAAGCGGAAGTAACTCACAGAATTGCCTGCCTCCATTAGAACAGCAAGGATGCTCTTTTTGTTGGTAGAAACACTATAATAATACCACAGTGGCAACCAAATCAACTTTCTTCACTCAATTTCTCCATTCATATAGAAGACACCTTTTTCCATGCACATAATTCAAAAAGTGAGTGAAGACAATGACGAATAACTGAATTCATGACACGATGCGATCAAATGTAAACTCAACTACAAACTAATCACTGTAAAGCTAGATGAAGCCCACATAGTGATGCAGTCCAAAAGTTACCAGATCAAATGTAAACATTTTTTTTACAAATATACGTAAACTATGTTTTGGACCAATGGTCTGTCAATGATCAATGCTTTGTTGGTTTAACACTAATAAGGGGGATCCCCAGTCAGTTGTACCAGTTGGAGAACCACTACAATCACCTGACTCCCTCTGTTCCTCCCATCGGTCTCTGGCCCTTAAAGGTCGCCTCACAGTGAAACCTGGCTGTGGGTCACTATGAGCTGCTTGCATAGATAACCCCTGTGGTCAGAGGACAGTCACATATTGAGTTGTATGAGATGCAGAGGAGAAATCCAGATTCTGCAAAAGTGCATTTTAAAGCACTGCTGAAGTTAACGTGAGGCCTCAACAGGCTTGACTTTGACAAACCAAGTGGGTATCCTGCAGACTTACTCAGCAGTGTGACAGCAAAATGACAGCTCAGCAAATATGACACTGTGCCTGGAAACTCAAAGGGTGTATTTTGTGCTCAGATACCTCGTATTAGCCTCAGCTGAACTTTAGAATGCATTTTTTTAACAGACAGAGGATGCTGCTATCCATTCTCATAATCATACAGTAACTAACGTGATGTTACTGCAAAGAGAATAACTTCAGTGCCACAAATAACCCCTGTGTCGTTCGTGACCATGTTTTGCTGCTATCTCAGCAGGAGAGTGAGCCTTGCTCCTTGCATACAGATCAGTGAGCATTATTTCCAGCATCTCACATTCCTCTGGGACATTTAGACTATGTAAGCCAAATGGAGGATCCCTCTACATGTATGTGTACAGAGTGGTCCGTGTTTAGCTCTTTACCTTTCTTTTCAATGGACACTGAACTTGATGTTGGCCCTTTGGAACACTTTCCTGCAGTAACATATTGACTGTTTTATGAATCAAAGACAAAAAGTCAATCCTCGTACCCTCAGGGATCCCTTTGTCTCTCCCGCTGCCTTGCTCAGGTTGAAAGAGCTAAACAAGCCCTTTATAGCTATAGTGAAGGTCTATAGTGATGCTGAGGCCATGCAGCTGAACAGATAATCAATAAAGCATGTTGATTCAACCCACTTTACCAAATGAGTGGTCTCCTGCAGATGGACAGTGTAATTAGGCTAGTTAAAAGCTTAAACAGACATATTGGCCTTCTAAATGGATGCTCTGCAGAGCTGCTCTGATTTTGGTTTCATTACATTATCTGATTCCTATTAATATATTATTTATTTATATACATGGATCAAATCTGTATTTTTATTTCAGAGTATCCTGAGGGGGAAAAAGAGAATTGTGATGTTTTTTGTCAGAAATTGCTAAAAGGCCACAGGAAACTGTTTAACTTGTAAAGCTATGTATGCTCTCGACTAATTAAGTCTTATCTCTGTGGAAACAACTGCTCAGTCCAAAAGAAGGACACCCAGCACACTGGTTGACTGTGAACACTTTCAGCAGGAAATCAATCCACCTCTGATCCCCGTCACCCTCGTGGTGTTTAACCTTGGAGTAGGGCTGGGCGATATGGAAACATTTTTTATCACGATATGTTTTTCCATATTGATCGATCTCGATTCTTCGATTCTCGATTCAAGAATATGCCTTCCAATAATGAGCACAAAATGTTTTTGTGAAGGTCTTCATGCTTCCATTGATCAAGAGAGCAGCAGGGCCCATAACTAGCAAAAGAAAATTCAGAGCAGCGCTCTCAGCTCATACAGTCTTATATGCTTAGTGCAAACTAAGTGATTGGTCACTTTTCACTATAGTTAAACATTTTTGATTTTGTAAACAACTTACAAAAAACAAGTAAACATGTGGGTCACACCCTCTGACACATTCAAGTGCTAAACTGTAAGACAAAATAAAATGTAAAAAACTAAACCACTATAATATTATACTGGTTTACCTCCCAGAGATTTTTTTGAGGTATATCAGCTTACGACGGCATTCATCATAAAGCTGTGGCAGCGCAGTTTGAGAAAAGTACTTTCTGCCAGGGAGATCGTACCTGGAGTCTAACACTTTGATCAGTTTCCTGAAGCCGTCCCTCTCCACTGTGCTCAGGGGCATCATATCTTTAGCTAAGCAATAAGTAATAGCGCTCGTTATATTTTTGCCCCTCTTCGATTGTTTTTCATATTGGTTAATGGCTGCAAAACACGCCTGGATGGACTGTTGTTTTGCTAACAGAACAGAATCAATCCCCTCAGCGATGCTAACGGGAGCCCGTCAGGACGGAGTCAAGACGGATTCCCGTCCTTTTTCCAACTTCGTTCTCTCTCTTTTTATCTCTCTCGCAACTGCACCTACTCTCACGATGGGAAGTGGGCGTGTCGTGTCCTACCTGCAGACGGCAGCCGGCAGACTCCGACACTGTTGTTGCGCTTACTTTTGCCACGTGAGATCGAATACATGTCACAAGGAGATTATCGAGATCGATCAACATTTTATCGCGATCCCGAATCGAGATCGAAAAATCGCCCAGCCCTACCTTGGAGAGCAGCACAGTTCTTTACTCAATTGAACTTGGCCTTACACTGATTGAATATAAAAATATGTGTGGGCTTGTACTCTTTTTATCTTTTGATTATTGGTAGATGGTGTATGTTTGTGTTGAGGGGGAGGCGAGTGATGGAGACAGCAGACTTGTGGGTCAGATGACAGGTATAGTGCTTGATTGGATAAATCACTTTTTATTAAATGGACGTACAGGGTAAGCAAGGACACTCCTATTATCTATTATGACCCCTCCCTGTGCTCAATCTTTTCTTTGCCCTTCACCTTTATATCTCTTCTTGGACATTTGTGTTAAAAAGGAAAGCGGAAACATATTACATTTTTAAAATCAGACTTGGGGTGCTGGTATGACATTTTGATATTTCTTTTAATGCTCTGTGCTACATGAGGACATTCATCAAGGTCTCTGTGTTTACATCCATCCCTTTATTGACTGAACTGACATTCTCTGAAACGACTTTCCGACTGATCAAATCAATGCTGCAAAGGAATGTGTCACTGATGTCAAACACAGATAGAAAGTGCCAGCAGTTTTTCAAAGGAAGTGCTCTAATGGACTCAGGCACTATTAACATCTCATCTCCCTCCAAAGAAAACAAACATGTTTGTCAACTGACAATACAGAGCTTTTATTTGATTTGAATAATTATCCCTGTGCGTCCAAACTTTACCAATCAAATAGCTGTTTTGTGAGTAATTCCTTTATATATGCAAACGTAGAAGATATTAAAACCTACCTGAACAAATGTGTATTGGCTGCCCAGACTTAATCTCACAATAGATTCCTTAAAGGCAGCAGGGGCCGAGTCATTATAGCCATGGACTGCTAAACTGTCTCTGGCAGCAGAATGACATGTAAAGCCTCCCAGGAAGCAGGGGTGGGTTGCTGCCAGTCCGCTAAAAAACTGCCACACATCGTCGGATGCCTCACAGAAATGCAAAGCAATACTGGGTCAGTCTAGTAGACAGAATTCATATAGCTACCTGACAGACCTCCTCCATGCACAGCTGCGCAGGGATAAAAAGAGCATCGGTGTGAAAATCAGATCCCATTAACAGACCATCATGTTGCCATTTGCTGTCACAGAGAATATGCATGGAAGGTTCAATTTGCATTTAAAGTTGTGCCCCCTATTCATTTGAACAAGGAGAGGAAATATTTTTGGAAGATTCCTGGTTGGTGACTGCCAGCAGTGTGCAACCATGGGAATGCTGGAGTCAAACTTGCACCAACCTTTTCCTGGCAAGCCTTATTCGACCCCTCTGATAAACCCTGCACATTTGAAAACAGTTTTTGCACTGGCTGGTTGCTATCCTCATTTTAAATATAATGCATTGCATAGCTAAGAAGCACATTTGAAGGCAGCTTCCCACTTATTGCATAGGACCGCAGCAGTTTGAGCCCTACAGCGTTCCATAAAGCTAATTGATCATTATACGGCATGCCATATAATCAAAGCAAGGGAAGGATGAATCTAACAAGTCACAACCTGACCTTCTACTCGGGCACAAATCACACCCAAGCCCAACATATAGGATGACAACCTATAAATCCAAAGTTTAAGGTATTTCAAACTTATTTCAACTCCTAATGGGCTCTGTCCATGGTACTGAATCTCTGTCTAAAAAATTAAAAACAAAACAACACATAAGCTACTGAATTCATCAGGGTAAGCTGTTAGCAAGGAAGCAGCAGAGATTTACCTTTAAGAACCGATCCTGACCAGATCGTATAGATCCGAAAAGCAGTCGTGCTCAACAGTTTTCATTCCATAGTGGATCCTCTATCTGGAGGGGAAAACAAAGAACACACGCCGTTCAATATTAAACAGGGCAGACAGTAAGACTTTATTTATTTATTCATAGTCAGTCATTTGTTTGTCCAAACAGCTTCAAATAGCCTCTGCAGTGTCAGGACAGGAAGTGTCATGTTCTCCTACTACTGTGAAAACTGAAATAAACACCAGAGAAGAGGATCATCTATCCACCTACTTTTTGTCCAGTTCACCAAACGGGTGCAGCGCCAGTTATTAACACGCCTGTTTAGTGTAGGCTGCTGCTTGGCCTGTGTTGATGCTCTGGGGTCTACTTCAGAATCATCACTTGTCATTAGTGAGTCCTCCTCAAACGGTTCTACTTTTTATTGTTTGTGTGCTGGACCCATATAATATGGTGCAGAGTGAATTTGGAACAATTCATCCTATCTGGTTTATCTGCATTGAAGTGGTTGTGTGTATTATTTTTTTGCATCAATTTTATAATATCTTTTCTTTTTTTTTATAAAATAAAGCATAATTTTATTTATTACTGTTAACTGCTCTTATTTTTCAATTAAGTAACGACACAATCTTCAAATCCCAGTTCAAAACTGTTCAAAATAAAAGCCCAGTTATTCCGCTCAAAATAAAGCACTACAGCAACAAAACAAACATTGTGATTTTACTTTGCAGGCAAATAGCTAAGGAGGAAGTCATGTTTATAAATATTATTGCCATGATGGGGAGTAGAATGTTAATGTCAGTCCAATATAGTGAATTATATATGATCGAATTATCATAATGATCTGCTGTTGATTTTGGCCATCAGTCCACGGACTGTAAGACACACTGCCCCTCCCCCACTGACGGCAAGACGCTGTTTGCCAGTTTAATCAATTCAAAAATATATATTTTATTAATAGTGCATCCAAATTCTATATTGTTATACATCACTCTTCGTTGAACCCATAGCAATACACATGCCAAGTGCAAAGCTGATAGAATGGATATTTTTCCAGATATGCATTCCGCTACAGACAAACAGTCTTTAACATGTGATTACCTTTTTCTTAATGTACATTCCAGTTGAACAGGAGTTGTGCTCTGATCGCTGCCATTCAGTTCGGTTCACTGCCCTGATATTCAGCTGGCATTGTGCCTACAAGTCGAACACACAAAGTAATGAGGTATTAGAGCAATATTGATCTACTTAGAGGCCATGCTACAGAAGTCAGATGGAGGATACAGAAGCCTCAGTATGTGGGCATCGCAGTCTATTGTATAAAAGAGACAGAGGAAATCGTGCAGTCAGTTAGTGTTGAATGTTTAAATAGCAGATCTTCTGCTCTGTTTAAGACTGTTTTATGAGTGTCAATCAAGGGAAATAAAAGCAGTTGGTGCTTTGATAAAATAGTTTTTTTATCATATTTAATCACTGAACAATATGATTGCCTTTAAATTTTATACGGTGCAGGTAGAAGAGAGAGCTCTTATCCTCACTGTCATTTGCACAGCGGGCCTATGAATATTTAATCATGTTAAAATGAGACCAAACAGCCAAACCTCCAGCAGCTTCCTGACGCTGGAGCCTTCGCTTAATTCTCTATTAGCCTCTTCATTCCCACAGAGAAACATCAGCAACACAGGTGTTATTCAACTCATGCACACACACACACACACACACACAGACACACACACACACACAGACACACACACACACACACACACACACACACACACACACACACACTCATATCTAAATCAGTGTATCAATCAGAGTTTGTTTATAGACATACAGTCAGTGTGTACGCTTCACTCATTTTATTTCTGTTAGGAAACAACGTGAAGGAACTGAGGAAAAAGTCTAAAGGTTTGAGTTCCTAACAAATTCAAAGGCTTTATCAGAGGTTAATAATTGATTTTAGGCTCACAGTTATACATAGTGAAAGGTTATTATTAGGAAAACGGCAGGGGTTAGGCATTCAGTAGTGATGGCTGAGAGTAACAATCTATGAAATGCATAATGCCCATACGTGTCCTCACAGCTGTAGAAAGGCCAAGGGTTGTGAGTGTAGCGTACAAATAGCAGTGATCCATTCAGAAAACAGACACACATTCGCACACACGCTCCCATGAACGTGGTTTCAGCTGTGCCTGGGAATCTGCACAGGGAGATTAATGGGCGTTTGACTCAAAAGACCTGTTTGTCCCCGAAATGATTACGGTCATTATTTAATCAGCTGGGATTCCATTACACTCTAATGAAATAATGACCAATTAACTGCAATCCATTTCGGTCTGATCCAGATGGTTAATTTGAGATTCAACTCAGAATTCTTAAGTCCTATTAAATGTAACTAAGCTCTCCATTGACCATACTTACTGTTATTGTTATTCAGACGCTCCCTGTTTTCTATCAAATGTCACTCCTTAGGCTCATTAACATTAATTGTTAGATTCGTATACAGAAGTGGACAGCGCCTTCTTTACATACTCTGTGTTCATGTAGTCAAAATGTGTGCAAGTCTTTTGAAAGCTCACAGATTCAAATGAAACAGAAAAAACAGTGCAGTACCAAAGGACACTGTAAGGGGCAGTGTAGCCAGTGTTTCAAGTCAGACGACCACAAGAGACAATGATGAAACTTCAACAATGGATGCAACAGAGAGACACTTTGAGATGATGACTTTATGAAAGAAACAAACGTCCACTTTCATGTCAGGACGTCTCAGCTCTGTACTGCCCTCTAGTAATGGATACCTTGATTAGCAACCACCCAAACATAAAGGATGCACTGAAGTAGGACATGACAGTCAGTAAAGGTCCAGTTTATCTTCCTAGCCTGGAGGCATATTCGCTCAGACATACCACACAAGCTCTTGCCCAAGGGGGCTGCACTTTAAGTAAAGAATCATGGCCCCCTCTATGTTAGAATGCACCAAACTCTCAAAGTACATGTCAGAGATGTTTTCCCAACTTTTAAGACCAACTTTCTCACTGGGACTTATGTCCAGGTAAAGTTTGGTTTAGATTAAATATGTGATGCTATAGATCGAAGCCCTTTGCTCAGAAGGAAACACAAGGCTCTCCAGAACTGAATGTAAAGAAATCATTTGTTGCGGCTGTGGCTGAGGGGTAGAGTGGTCGTCCTCCAAACTGAAGGTCGGCGGTTCGATCCCCAGTCTGACCCATATGCATGCCGAAGTGTCCTTGGGCAAGATGCTGAACCCAGAATGCCCCCCATGGAATAACAAAGTGCTGTGAATAGATGCACTGTATGAATGTGTGTGTAAATGGGTGAATTTAAAACTGTACTGTAAAGCGCTTTGAGTGGTCATCATCAGACTAGAAAAGCGCTATATAAATACAAAACCATTTACCATAACCATTTACAGTGGCTCTTGGCAGTGTTCGGGATGGATGAACGCTCGTACACTCACACACACACACACACACACACACACACAAACTCAACAGCAGACACCTGTTCACACAGTCTGTTAAGAGAGTTTTAACTGACTGCAACTAATTGTACAGGAGAGTTAGGAATTTAGTTAGTAAATGTGGGCGACTGCCAATTAAAACTCTCTGCTTCTTTCTCCCTCCCTGTCTGTGTTGCTCTCTCCCATTCGCAGCAAATAATTACTATTCAGATGTTGCATTGAGTAATTTCCATGACCAGGGATGTGGGAGTAGAAAGCCTCCACTGGCCTCCCTCACACTTCTCTCCTTCCTTGCTATCTCAGAGCTACCCATAAATATTCATGATGCATTTGAATAATGTGAATTGGAATGACAAAATATCATATCGAGAAGAGAAGACTGGAAGTAGCAGGGAGGTGAGGAATGTGAATCGGCAGAGGTCGAGGAATCTCTCAGGCCTTAGATGAGAGTCCTCTCGAGGTCAAGCAGTCGAGACGAGTGAAATCTGAACCCTGCAGTGGAGGGGCAAATAAATAATGACATTAAACTTTGTATTGTCAAAAAGAAAACACAATCTGTAATGTGGTTACTGCTGGAATATTTGAACCCCTTGACATGGATATTTAGATTCGTCATCTCCAGAAAGTGGACAGCAGTCTGTCTTTAGAGTGCTGCTTCAGACCGCTCTCTGAGGGGTGAGCACTACAACTAAACAAGCCGTGGAGCATGAAATGACTGACGACAAAAGGGTAAAACAATGTTTGTAAATGGGGGTATAGAGGCGAGACTCTCTGTTGGAGAGGTGCCTGTGAACGTGTCGAAAGAGACGAGCACCGAGGGAGCGAGGTGAGGATGACACCTAGCAAGAGGGAAAATGTGAGAATAGAGGGAGACATGCTGTGCGGGTGTGCGTCTCTGCTGCACCCGGTGTCGATCAGATACACACGAGAAGATTTTCAATGTGTGCAGGTGACAGGGCTGCCTTGATCTCTGCCACAAGAACTGGCACCTCATGTTCCAGGAAGAAGATATACAATATTTTAGAGGAAAAAAATACAGCAAAGGCTCAAGACCACCACGGGAAGAGAGACCAATGTCCAATGTTCTTTAAGTAATGGGTAATAACTTGTGTATGAACACATATTATGTTTGTCCATGTTTAATCAAGCTATTCCTATTTATTTAGCCATAAAAAAAGCCCCTAACATATATGTCTTAGACTTCACTTTTATTTTAATGGCCTATGAGGATGTAAATACTTTGCAGGTGAATATTACCACTACATTTGAGTAAACAACATAATTAATCCTGCATGTTTTTGGGAAACAGTCATTTTCTGCCCCCCACCCCTACTCCCCTTCCCTAGGGCTTTCAATCACGTCCTGCAGTCTCCATCAGTTGATGGGATTTGGTCAATACTTAATCAGCAGGCTTCTGCAGAAAATAGGAAACATTAGCATTAAAATGTTAATCTATGGCCTGTAATATGCTGTACTGGAGACACAGCTGAAGTCTAAGCACTTTAAGATGAAGCACTGATAGGGCCTGCAGTGTCTCTGGATGTAAGGGGAAGAGAACGTTTCACTTAGGTAATCTTCAGTGTTATTTTTAGGGTTATGCCCTGTAGGCAATGCACTGTAAAAAACTATTGCATAGGTGTTACTTATAAGAAAGTGAGGAAACGTTTCCAACAACTTTTTGCAAGAATTTGATAGTATGCAAGCAACATTTAAAAAAATAGATAAGCATTTTGACATAAATGACAGCAAATAATTAAGTTAAATTTAAAAACGAAATTCGAAAATTTATTTGAATGAATTACTGCACTCAACCTCTTTGATTTTGACTGGTTCTTTTTTAATTTTAAAAGTACAAATCCTTAAAATATTAAAAAACATTGTGATATTCCCCCCAGAATTGTTTTATTTACTGTAAATAAATAAACAAAAATACATCAAGTTGTGAGTGCAAGGCAGAAGAGCCATGTTTGACCGTCCAGATCAGGATCATGTTTTTGAGGCTGTTAACCACGAGGTTTGTTTTGGGCTCAGTGCATCAGGTCTGCAAAAGGTCTTCAAAAAGTCTCTGAAAGACCTTTTGTAGATTTGAAGATGGTTGGCTGGATGCTGGAGGTTCAGGGTGTATGATCAGAAAGCTTTGATGTTTCCTCAGTGATGATACACACTGCATCTGACTTACGACAAGCATCTATTTTCACACAGTGTCGTTTCAGCTCATCATGCACACTTCTCTCTGTTCTTCCGTGTCAGACATAAGAACAGAACACACTACGTAAGAAAAATTAATAGTATACCTTATGCAAATGGCATAATCTTTTAACAGGTTTTTTATGCCAGAACCTTAGTTTAAATGCCAGAGATGCTTTAAATGTCACTCGGTACTGAGCGACTTGAAGTAGTTCAAATGAACTTCGAATCTCAAATGTCAGACCAATAATTATTTGGCAAATGTAAGGACAGTCGTCTGTATTCCACCTGCTCTATTTCATGGTGCTTCATGTGACATTAGACAGAGGTATGAGTCATACATGTGAAGGGTACTGCACATGTAGCACGGTCCTGGGAGAGTTTCAACTCCTCTTCTTTGACAACGGATTATAGGAACGTCTGCAAACATGTTTATCCTAACAGATTTTGACTTAAGTTAAGTGTACTTTACAGAATAACTTCAGTTGTTTCATTCTGAAGTGGTCAAAATAAAACTTCAATTATTTCTTGAAGTAACTTCAAACAATGATGCTTACATATATTTGTTGTGATAAAGGAAAAATATATGGAAACACAACCAGAGGTATTTCTCATACGGTGAACAATCGTCCAAACAGCAGACAGTTGCATAATAAGTAAGGATTTGGTTAAGCTTCCTGGATAGGAAACTGTCACTCTCCCTCTTTTTGTTGGTATCAAAGCATGCACCTACAACACAATGCACTTTGCATAATAACTTATTTAGATCCCCATCAGATTGAAGACTTTGTTTGTCACAGTAACTCGGTCCTCGATCCAATCTTCTTAAAGGAGCTGAATCTATGTTTCTTATTGCTCAGAGCCGAAAACAATGGGATGGGATGAAGAAAAGACCTGAATGAATAAGGATAGGGAGAGTGTGTGGGAGTGTGGGGGGGGGGCATTATAGATTGTAGTGGAAATTGATTTTGAACAAGTGTTTGTATGCGACAAAAGCTTGGCATCTGAAGACAAAATTTTCTCCCTGAGTAAATACCATGGGGGGAAATGTGGAGTAGACCTGATAAAATGACGCCAGAGACGGACACGTGGATTGAGAAAGGAAGATAAAGGGTGATTAAAGAAAATGAGAAAAGAGGCAAAATGGAACAGTGAGGAAAATCAATGTGCAAAAAAAACAAAATTGAGCAAAAGCAGAATGGAAAGAGATGTTTAGAGAAACTGTGGGTGGGATGAGAAGAGGAACAGTCAGTGTCTGTCCTTTAGGTCTAAATTGCCAGAGGAGACTAAACGATATATTTGGGATGTTTATCTTTTTATTCTCCGTTCATTGGAGCGGCGTTATTAACTAAAGGTCACTCATCCAGTGGTTCTCAGGCGTTTCCTGATGCCCCACTCAGTTATTTATGACCAATCATATACACCCACTGAAATACAAACTGATTAGGCAAATTAGCATTTTGGAAAATGAAATGCCATATCCACACATTGACTCCGTCTGGTGTTTACTGCATTTATTTTGGTTGCTTATTAATTCTGTGAATATTAAGTGATTACCAGCTCATGTGTTGGAAGTAGAAGTACTGCAATGCATTAGCACCAGCACTGTAAATATACAGTTATCGAGATTCCAGGCATTTTACCAGAGCTTTACAGTATCAGTCGATAACTGAAAACTACATTACACTGAACAGGAGATGGATTTGTTCCCTCAGTCTACATAAATTCAACCAAAGCTCCTCCGCTCGCTGTACAGCCTCAGTATCCCCTGGTATTCATGCTGTAAATTACATTCACTATCACATGCTGAGAACGCACAGAGTGAAATGTAAATCTGATGATGGAGAGGGGGGTTGTGGAAGCTTCTGAGAGAAACAGAATATATGTTTTATAAATGTGACTCGGACGGGGAGAGGGGAGCTGATGGGAGATCTCTGTAGAACTGACTCCACTGGGTTGGCTGACCTGTTGGTCATCTTGTGACTGCAGTAACTGAGAGAAAGAACCCAACGCCTCCCCACTCTGACACATGCAAGGGTGATTGACTGTGACAGTTGTCAGTTATACTCTTGGCCAAGATTACATGTAAAAATACGATACAATCGAAGTATAACAGAGCATAATCTTAGCAAAGAGACTAGCACTACCACAAAAGTACCACATTTAGGGACATTAGAAACTAGTACTCAACGCAACACAGGATAATTGTTAACATTGCCAATGAAGTTGTGTTTTCATTGGCATTTATTTGTTTGTTAGTTAGCAGGATTATGCAAAAACAATTCAAACAATATCAATGACATCATCCTTGAGAGTTGGGGAGGACCTTTGCATTTTGGAGCAGATTTGGCTAAAAAAGAAGATCCAGGATTTATATTATCAACCTGGTGATGTATGGCATTTGCATTAGCAGAGGCAAGCACTCACTGGGGTCTCTGCTAGTTGCATTTGCATTTGTTTGATTGTTGCTTAACATGAAACTTAGTGGATGTGTGATGATTGAGGGGAGAACCTGTTCGATTTGAGTGGATTTTTTTACTTTCATTTACATTGCGAGTTTGGTTTCATGGATCTTTTTGAAAAAAATCTGGCATATTAAGGGAATGTATATGTGTGAGTGTAAGCAATTTGTTAGAATGCGTAATACGGAGTGCCATTTCGGTCACGTTTAAGTTGATGTGATGAACCTGTCCACAAAACCACGAGGTGTGAAACCACATTATTATTGTTTTGTGTCACATTTTCATCTTCAACCAAAACAGTGAGCTGAAAGACACAAGAAAAGACTGCAGAGCTGCAGTAAGAGGTGGTTGTTACTGTATCTGTCTGTACCACGTTTTTGATCAATTGTTATATATAGAAACCTGCATCTATTTAATTGGTTCTGATAAATGATCTCACAGTACCTTGTCTCGCAAGACACAGACACAGTTTGCGTGGTGTGCTCTTGAATTCATCTGATCCCATGAGTCCATTCTTCTTCCCCCTGCCAACTTCATTTTGGTTCATGCTACCTTTTTTTAAGCTGAGCTGACAATGACAGACTGACTGCACTATGTATAGCCCACACGGCAAACTGCAACCGACTCCCATTAAATTAATTAGATTTTCTACTTTTCAAATTCATCCCCTGCACTTTGCAAAGAAGTTGCAGCACAAAAACCTTTTTACTTTTACTCAGCTGAAGCCTAAAAGTTGATCACATGTGTCACGTTGACAAGGTCTATATCATAGAAGTACTTTCCATGTTGTGTTGTTTTATAGGCTTCACAAGCTTTCACAAGCAAGTTGATTAGATGTGAAAGTGGCTGGAGGAAGTGACTCATGCTGCTGTGAATAGTGACTTTGTTGTGGCTCTGTATTTCTGAGTGGCCACGTGCAAATCATAAAAATTAAATACAATGTTAGCACGTTATCAGAGATTTAACACAGCCTTCCACTGTTGTTTCTGAAGTGCAGCATGCCCTCTCTGTCACTTTAAATCTGTGTGAGAGTGGCCTATCAATCACTGTCTGGATGGGGGAGGAAGGCACTGTGACATTGTGGCCGTTGTTTTTAATGAAGGCAGAGAGCGATGGAGACGGGAACCATGCATCAGGTTATTGTCTCAGCCAAGCAGAGGAGAGGAGCCTCTCTGCAGTCTGGCCACATAAAAGCCTTGTTCCTTGTTACCCATTCCTCCTCTGCTTTAGTTGTCATCTTCCATTTGGCATTCACCTTGGAGGGCCGACATCTTTTTTCAGTCTGCCAACATTTTTCTACTTTGGCTCACAAAACGGCCTGCACTTGAATACCAATTCCCTGGGTCCTCCCCCCCCCCTCTCTCTCTCTTTGTCCTTTTCTGGTTTCCAGTGGGTGATGATGGTGATGATCTCATTTATTAAAGATACTATAAATAAAATGATGATGTCACATGATTTGTTGTGCCACTTAGTGAATCCTTAAGAAGTGGACGCAGATTATGCAAGGCCAAACACTTGAGCTGCTGTGTGTGTGTGTGTGTGTGTGTGTGTGTGTAGCCATTGTGTGCTTCAGCCTTAATTTATTTATTGAATTACTCCAAAAGACGAGAGGATCCTTGAACCAATTCTTGAACCTCATTCATTCTCAGGGAATGAGGTTATTTGGAATTAATGTTATGATGAAACAAATGCTTCTCCATGGGTCGTAGCTACAAAATTTGAAATAGTGTCATTAAATGTACAGGTAGACTGTGTGCAGTGGGTTTTGCTAAGATGATATCCTCCTGTGAAGACAAATGTATATATAGTTATATTAAAAAACCTGGACAAGAAGGTAAAGTCCCAATGTTGGAAACATTATAAGAGTTTTGAATTTCACACCTTCTTTGTTTTGGACCTTTGGACTTTATTGTTTTATTTAAACCAAAGTAACAGGTGTGAAAGGTTCCTTGTGCCACAGTCCAGACCAATGCAACACATTGAATCTGACAAAAGAGGTGATCCCAGTCCATGGTATGGATCGTAGACAGTGTCAAAACACTTTTTAGGATATTTTAACTTTCAGATAACTGCAGGAAGTTTAAACCGTGTTAAACAATCAAAGAAGAACGTGGAAGTGGCTTGCAGGATTTCTTGTAGTTTGCAACTTTGATGATACAATCTAATTAATTTTGCTGGTAGTAATACGATATACAAATTACAGTGGCAACAGACTGGATCGGTTCATTATTTTTCTCTATTCAAACGGAGTGACAACTTTTTCTCACGACTTTAAGCAAAACGTCAATGCAAATCAGTCCACAACAAAATGTATGTCAAGTTAAGTAGATGCAGTCCAAGTAGATTGGGACAACAGGATGTCTGTACGTCACACAAACGTGTGTACTCTGCTCCTTAAGAGCAACACAAACCCAACACTCACCAGATCGAATGTTTACAATGTAACAGACATAAACCTTATTTTGGTGTCATATGGTCTGAATCCAGATGTGTGAAAAAAGCCATTAATACAAATCCGATGGAAAGACTAAATGTCCGGAAGAATTCTTCAGCAGAATACTGTTGCTAGATTTCCTGATGCACAGATGTGAAGGTGCTGAGTGTGTGAAGAGCTCCTGCTGTGTTCCTCCTGCTCAGGCAGTCTATAAGTAGGTCTTTGATTTGTTGGCTGTCAGGTTAGATCAGAGAGAACAACACCTTCTGGATCACACTCATGAGTTGTAATCATCTCACACCTCTGTGTTTGATCTTGTTTCTCTCAGTCAAGTGAAGTGTACAGTTGATAAATATAATGTCAGCTGTTGCGAATCGTAATTCTCTGCACTTGCTTTAAAGAGTGTGTGTGTTAGTTGAGTGGGTTCAGCTTCTACTAATTTGGGCACAACCCTCTCAAATTATATGGAGTCTTTTTAGTGAACATCAAACACATGTAAACCAGAGCTCCAAGGTTGTGAATCCTCACTTGAGTACAGACTCATGTTTATCGTACCACCATCAGCCTTCACTGCTTTTACATGAAGACATTCACACCTTGGGCAGTGAGTGAATATTTGAGCAGTGCACTCTGGTCACAGAGAAAGACAGATGCCCTAAGGACGAGTCTAAGGTCCTTGGGTGAAGGGTGACCAGATGTCAGGCCTCTGCAAGCTTTGCACTTCAACACCTTAATACAGATCTCCATTGTGAAAACAACCTCTTGGGTGGATTCTGTGTTTGGATGCAAAGTAGTGATTTGTAAAAGTTACACAAATGCATTATAGTTGCACATGTTGAAAATAGTTCCTTGTAATCAAAAGATGCCATTTACTTACCTTACTATACAAATACATTTGAATTTAAATATGCCAGATACATTTTCAATGCAGCTGCATTATGATACTCCTCTGAATGCCTCTCATAAAACTAGGGATTATCCAAACAGCCCCATGATATGTGTTTATTTGATGAAGCCCTATTTTTGTTCCTGCTCTCATTGTTTCCACATCCGTTTCCATGGACACCATTTATCTGTAAGTGAAAACATGACTGAATAAACTGCAGCTGAACAAATGCTAGTTTGAATTGAGCAGCCAGAAGAATAAAGAAACAGAATATGCCCAATCAAATTCATAAGTGATAATAGCTCCTGGTGAGGAACAAGCTTATTACTGATACACTTCGAGCTTTGAACCACATCTGAAGTTAGTTTTGTCATTAATCGAGGATGTCATTTGTTGCTAATTTTAATATTAAGTATTAATATTCAACATGCGCAGATAGCAGCACACAAAGCACACATCATAGACTTCTCAAGAATACTGGATTTACCAGAATAATATATGATAAGTACACCCTACAAACAAACAAATATGTCCATATATACACATATCAGTGACAGGAAAGCACTGTTTCGTGAAGTTAGGTGACATGTTCCTTCCTGACCTTAGCACCGCATTGCCTGGGGATCCTAAACAGCTTTGAAGAGTTAAACATATACACAATCAATTTAAACACTCAGAGATTAATGATTAATGAGCACCTGTTGTTAAGTTGTCCGAATCCAAGGTGCAGTCCACTTATAACGTATGGGCTTTGTGGCAGTGGTGAAAGGTGGTTCTCAGAGTCATTCAATTATTCTATTGAATGTATAATACAGTACACATTTAACATGATGATGTTGCTCTTTTCCTTTTATTGCATTCTAAATTGTTATTTATCTATGTAAAATATATTATCGTGTTACAATGTCTTATTGTTTATCCTTCAGTTGAATTTGTAAATGTGGTGGACAAATCATTTGAGTGAAAACAATAGTATCATTGGTAACACACAAAGCCTCTAAGATGACGACACCACAACACTTTCCTCAGCAGCTTTAACAAAAGTTAAGCATCATGACCTATTGTATAGATGTTTAAATAGACTGCAGGAGATTTACATATACAAAATGGCCTAAATCATTGAAGTTGAGAACAACACGACTGAGTGAGCAGCCATGCAATGCTCTGTGAAAGGACTATACAGCATGAGGCTGTAGGATAAATGCTGTTAGGAGAGGACTGCCACACTCACACTGATAATGGAAACATCCTCACATGCAGATGTTGGTTTTGAATAGTCTCTGTCTAAGTTTAGCCCGGTAGCATATTAGCATATGCTAAAGCTTAAACTGTTATGTCATTGTAATCTCCACCAAAGAGGTTATGTTGCACCTCTGTCCATTGGTTTGTGAATAAGCTGGATCGTGTAGATAAAGTAAGAAATCTCTAGGGAGCGGATCTGAACTAGGAGTGTGTGACATGTGGTGCAGCTTGTTTGGATTTATGCTTTTGAAGGTTTTTTGTTTAAACACATGCGATAAACATTTACTATAATGATTGTTATTGTTATGATGTTAGAAGAATTTTTAGCAGACCACTCAAATGATGCAAATTCATCAGGTGCGGCACTGTAATCAAACTTAATTTGTTGTAATAGGTTTATATATATATATATATATATAAAGTTTATATGTAAATGGTAGACTGAAAGTATGAAAGCTATTAGAAAAAAAACATACAGAAAATGTCAATTTACAAAAGTGTGTTCGTCAAATTTAAATAAGTCAAGAGCCCTTTTTTTATCATCGACTTTAACCTTGTCGCTCAATGTCCTGCTTCAGTTGCATCTAAATTAAAGTCCAGTCTTTTGTGAGGATGAAGTTCTTTTTCCTGTTATTGTCAGTTGATGATTGGAGTTTGGCACAGTTGTCACATTCAAAGGAAGCATTTGTCTGTTCCTAAAAACAAAACAAAAAAGTCCTCCTGTTTTACAAAGTTACTGCAGCGTGCTTATCTGCTATGACCCTCCACCCTTATCTCAACCCTTTCCTGTTTTGGCTCGCCAGCCTCTTTTCATTTCGACACATTTAAAGTCCTCCACCTTGTTAATGATGTGTAATTATCCCGGAGTGTGTGTGAGGTGAACGCTCTCTCCGTGTCAGGGCTGTCGACAGGCCTGACCTGACATCAGCGTCCAGGGCTGACCGCCTGCCCCCCCTCGACGAAACCCTCACTCCGCTGAGGGGACACTCGGTGACAGAGTTCAGGAAGCAAATGACTTTGAGCCTTTCTCTCTTTCCTTCCTCCAAAGGAAATCAGCCACAGTGCTCTCTAAATGCAAATTGGGAGCCGGTCTTTAATGTGCTGCGCTGACCGCACACTGGCACTCCACTGTGACACTGGCCGGCTGGGTGGGTGGGTGGGTACTGATGAAAAGTGTATGTTCTGGGTGAATGACATCAACTTGTGTAGGTCTTCCATCATCCTTGGCATTGAAAGGCTCTTGTGGAGGAAAATATGTCCTTGTGCAAATTACAAGAGTGAAACCTGTATTTCTGAGGACACACTTAATGATTGAAAATCTAGAAAAATTAAATGTTCAATTCTCCTCACTGTGTTCTATCCAGAGGGACTAATGTTTGGCTTGTTAAGCAGTGTTAATTTCGTTGACGAAAACTATAACGAAATATATTTGTTAACGACCCTTTTCCCATGACTAAGACGAGACGAAGACGTAACGAAAACGGATCTTTGAAAATAAAAACTATGACTAAATCTATTTTAACTTTCGACGAGATGAGACGAAAATGTTGGTGGTTGACTAAGTCACAATAATTTTTAAAACATCATCGTATCAGGCCGTCATGATGTATCAGGAGCGGGATAGTGAGTCTGTGTGTCTGTGTGTGTGTGAGTGGTCCCGAGGCTCCGCCCCCTGTCCCCGCGCACTCGCTCAGAGAGACACAGTGAGATCAGAGGTTGGTCACGTGGAGCAGCATCTCAGTGACTGACTGCTTCTTAACTATGGAAACAGTGAAAACACAGAGTTTCTCTGGTCTCAGCTGATCAGAGATCAGCTCCGCAGCTTCTTGATCAGAGCAGAAGTTGCAGTTGGTTTCTACCGAGCTGCAGTTTCTGTGCTCGCCTCCAGTCTGACCTGCTCTCCCTTTTTGTTTTCACATTTAAAACTAAATATATATTTTTAAGCTATTAGGCTGCAGCTATATGTTTTTATAGAAAATGAGTTTAATGTGGCTATTAAATGTGACTAAAACTAGACTAAAATGGAATTAGTTTTCGTCGACTAAAAATAGACTAAAATGTTCTGAGTTTTCGTCGACGAAAACTAGACTAAAACTAAGAAGGATAAAAATGACTAAATGTGACTAAAACTAATATGCATTTTCGTCAAAAGACTAAGACTAAATCAAACATAGCTGCCAAAATTATCACTATTGTTAAGGTTAATTAAGTGGTGCTTGTACTGAACAGCTCCACAATGTATCATTTAATACAATAAAATGTATAAACAGTAATCATATTTTCACCTATTTCTTTCTCTTTGAGTTAAACAAAAATAATCTGTCACCATTTCTTATTTATACTCTGCACTGGTGTGATGAGCTAAATACACAGCGGGGCCGGGATGACTGTCTCTGAAGTGTTTTGATGAACAGATCAAAGTCTCTCCAGCAGACTAACAGCTCTGTCTGTGTCTGATGAACCATTTCAGCTGATAAAAGAATATATGGAGGATGAACTGTGAAATGAATGCTCTGTCATTTTCCCTGTGCATTTGGCTTAAAAAAAGTACAGAGATAAAATTACTCCTGCTCAATTCAGATCGTTCGGATTCGCCAATTTCCTCACTGCGCCGCTGTCATTATGTGAACATTGGTGGAGCTAAATTATATCCTTATCTTTCCCCTATTTTCTGACAATGCTCTTAGATATACATCAGGAGCTATGATGAGATGCGGCCAGCCCTGAAGGAGCTTGGGTCTTTTGAAGCACCATCGCTTCTGTGGCTTCCTTTAGATGTCTGTAGCAGGAGAGTCAAACTCCAGAACACAAAGATGTGGCTTCAGATGTGATGAGATATTCCACACAACAGGTTCTTTTAAAATACCTCCGCTGCGCTGATTTACTACAGCCATCCCCACGGGTGTCTGGGCGCCTCTCATTGGTCGACGTGATGCGTTTAAAGTTAATACAGTGGGAAAGGTTTCACTGTCTAATGAATTTTGACTTTGAATGTTGAAGGACAGCGTGCACTCTGCGTGGTGGAGGCAAACTACGGATAAATCATCACATATACAGTCAGATAAATCAAATGTTTTATCTTGACCTCATGTTTTCCTTCCTCTCTTTTCCCTCTTCTTTGTCATAAGTGCTGCACATGACCTCCACGAGGACAGAGAGAATAATAAGTGAGGAATGAAATAACAGCCTCTGCTATCTTCGAGCACCACGCACATACCACAGTGGGTTTCCTACTTGAATTTTAGGAATGTTGGAGTACAATAAGTTTTTCTTGGGGTCAAAACAAACTCTGGTGTTGAAGGATCGTTTCACATTTTCCTCTTTTTTTTTGACCTGTTATTAAATGTGAGCTTGGAACCAAAACAAAGGAAGTTGTTTTCCCCTTGAGACTGAGGTGTTACACTGTTGTTTTCATTTTAAACACAGACGTCACAATGTGTATTTACTCCACACAAGTTATTGTATCAAATGAAAGAGCAAATCTTTCACACTAGGCTCACATGTTTGCCCATATCATTATAAGTCAACACTATTTTACATGGTGCACTGATGATGAGTAAATGGAACGGTTGTAGAATTTCTAAACTTTTAAGTTGGCTACCTTTTTTTCTAAATCCTGGAAAGAAGATTTAGTTGTTAAGTATTGTTATTGAATCTACTACTCTTGTTTTTGTGTACTTTTGGTCTTTGTCTAGAATAGGTAATAGTGTATTGTAAGCCTAGACTGGGCACTTAATGTGCATGAAACAAAAATATAAACCAATGTGACTAAAATGTTTGGGTCGACACACAAGTTGTGTTCCCACACATCAAGCTCCTGGGATTCATGTCCCTGAAGTCTGATGAACTGAATGTCCCCGACTATTGAGGGCAAGCCAAGTGAACCTGGTCCTCCATCAGTGCCTCGGGAGCCTGCAATATTCAGTCTGGGGCTAGCTTTTCCAAAATTGTCAAACCTAATTTCACTTTCTCTCTAATTTTGTGTCATTATTGGCCTCTACTTTGTAAAATAATGTGAAAAAAAAATGTATGGAAGCGTGTGATGACAGTCATTACTATGCAAATCGAAAAATGTATTAAAGTGCAATCAGTTGTGGCTCCACAACACACCAGACCGAAAATTTAACAAAGTGAAAGGTTCATTTAGCAGGTGTGTGTGTGTAGGTGTGAGTCTGTGTAGGTGTGAGTATGTGTGTCTGTTTGCAGTTTTGCAAAAGCCTGGGCAGAGGTAATAGCATCAGGGGATAAAATACGACATCTTTTTTAACCATTATGTACAAAGACAGATTTTTACACAAGCAATAAAAACGAAAACGAGAACAAAGAGAAACCCTATTCAGTTCAGATCTTTACAAATGATGAAGTGTGTCAGTAATTTCACCAGCATTTTTGTTAAGTATGTAAGTGTTTTTTGCGATGTAAGTGTAATGCTATCAAACAGGGTAATAGGAGTGTGAGGATTGCTCAGTGTGGTGATTGAGCCTGAACTGGGCTGCATCTCTTTGTGACAGTGAGTTAAAGAGGCCTTGTGAAGAGTGTTTGTCTGCTGAATGCCGACGGAAATGGTTGCTAAGTGTCGTTCCCGCTCCTGGTCGTCCATAATAAGTTATCGTGCTTTCAATCCAACTTTCTGAAGGAGCGATTGGAGTGGAAAACCGGGCTCCATCACTCTGCTCATGATGTGTTTAGCCCCGAGAGCCTTGAAGAATCCGTCCGATAACTCACTGCTCGGCTGAGGCTGTTGACACTGTTCTCTCTCTGTTGTGCAGTTCCCTCTGTTTATTATAACGTGGACAATTATAATCTCCCCGCTTGGGTAAATAGATATCTAACCTCAAAAACCCTAATACGCCGAGGCACCGACAAGCAAACAGGGGAGTGGGAGAAGTCCATCACAGGGATGGGTGCTTTTGTTTTTTTTGCTCACAGTCATATAAATGATTGTTTGACACTTTGATTGTCAGTAAGGTGATGAAAATGGCTGAAACTGGTGGAATTGAATCATCGCCAATCTGACTTTAAAGCACACGTATCTCCAAGCCTGCTTCTCACACCTGTGACCGCGCGTGAAAAAACAAAAACTGTCAGTTTCATTTGCAAGAAAAAGTGTGAAGAAGCAGAACAAGTCCCAATAACTCAAACCCTGAACTATAGCTGCTTTTAGTCATGCATTGAACTCCAGACGACCTCTGCACATTCTCCAGAGGGGCTGTATGTGAAAATACAAATGTCTGAGTGAGAGCCCACTGGCTTTCTGCATAGTTTCTCTGGCCAGCTCATTGAGAAAAAATAAATTCTACAGAGAAGAGCGAATGTGAGAAAACAGCAGGAGATACTCTGCAGGATTCACCATGAGCGAGTGGGCGATGTCGTAGAGTTTAGAACGAGAAGCAGAGGCAAAAATTCAAAGAAGCCGTACAAAATAAAGGAGTCTATTACGTCTTTCAAAAGATGTCTTGATGTGTGACACAAATACGTGATCAGGACAGGAAAAACAAAAAGTTACATACACTTCCTGTGCTCTACTTCCTCTCACCTGAGCACTCCGGGGGTTTCTCTGTTCCTGTGAAGGCGTCTCATCGGAGAATCTCCAGCTGCGTTCTTCATATGTGAAAGGCAAACGTCTACGCTGCCTCTTCCACCTCTGACCTTCCAAGCATAGAAGCAACAGTAAGTTGAAATCCAAAGAAGTGGAAGAAGAACCACTAATTCAAGCCCTGAGCTCTAATATAACAGCTTTCACTCATCGGGACTTTATATCACATACAAGTACATTATCAGACAGATTTATGTCACATCACATTAATCAAACAAAGCCCGAATTGCTACTATTGTCTAAAAAATTTACTTCATTAGTTCATTTCAAAGTATTTATTTTTTTTATATCTATTTTTAACACCAGCGCCGTTTGGGTGACAGGTAATATTCTAACATGCCCCTCAGATCTTGATATGCATATGAACAATCAGATCTAATTATGAAAACTGACTTTCAAATGACATTTAATATGTTTTGATGAAATGGGGCCATCTCAAATTCCTGACAGCACTAAATGAAGATTGAGTGATGAAAGCACAAACATCCTGTTTCCAGAGTTTCAGTGTTGTGTGTTCTTCCTCAGAGTTTATTAATACTGATTCTGAGTTTCTGTTTTAATTTCTGTGATTTATCTGACAAATGATGATGAGCAGCCTCCATCAGGAGCCAATCTTAATACCCATCTAGATCACACACAGTTGGTTGATTATTGACAGGAGCCTGTCACTTAATATACACATCAGTGAATAACATTAAGCAGTGAACCAGTCACATGTGGCAGATCACATCATTAGAACCAGAGACTAAATAGACATTTTCTTATCAAGATTAAAGTCTGTCAAAAGGCCTTCAAACAGCTTATTGTTTTTCACATCTAATTTTTGCATATCAGTTTTCCCAGATGCAGTGCTAATAACTAATAAAGGGAGAAATTGTTCCCAATAACCTTTCTGTTTATTAATATTCATGTGGGCATGTGTATATTGTGTGTGTAACTTATAATAGAACACCACCAGTCTGGTTGTTAACCTGACTGTCTAATAGGATGCTGCCCTTGGTGCAGGTTAAACAGTAACTTAAAGTTCTCTGTTAAGATGAGCTAGTGGCAGATGTCACACTGAATCGGTCGCCTCTGCCAAATAATCAATTTGCATCAAACCATTTATCTGTGTGCGACTGCTGGGCCTGTGCTATTGTGTCAATTATTATTGTGACTGTCAACTTTATTTTTGGACAATAGGTGATTCACTGCACAACACAGTACGATGAGCCTACTTTGACAGACAGCCACTGATGATGGTGGACATGAGCTATTTGACATTAATTGATTTAATGGCTGATGTTCTCCTTGTGTGTGCGTTGTGAATGTGTGACTCATGACTGGAGAATGTATCTTCTAAAATAATTAGAACCGACTGGTAATGAGTTGACAGCTGTTGGGAGAGTTGATAACACTAATGATGAGCCTGCTCTAAACCGGTCGGTTTGGAATGGACTGGTTGTTTGATTGATGGTGATGATGGTTGCAGCTTTATTTCTGACACTTTAACAGGGGACCTGCAGTAATTGAGCTGCAGAGAGTGGAGACCTGCTGCAGGAGCCAGTCAACAGAACCTGAAGCTGCTGCTGTTCACCTGTTTATTTAACGTGAAGCACGGCTCAGAACAGTAAAATGAGTTGCCGTCACTGCCGTCATGAAGGCCCTGTTGTCGTGATCAACAATGTTGATGAGTCCCAGTCGATGCTGCAATACAGCACTAGTGCCTGTTTATTAAATGTTTATTACTATCGTAGTTATAATGTATTGCACGTCCAAATCAAGCCAAAGCCAAACCTGCAGTTCTTTGGGCTTTTAACACACGTCAGGTGAGAATCCAAAGAGATGAGTGGTTTTAGGTCAACGACAAACGACAGCTTCTAAAATGGTAGTTCTAAAAAGTCGTTTCAATAGATTATTTACATCATTTTGTATGTAAAGCAATTCTTATGAATACATTTTCCAAGTGCTTACATTAGTTAAACAGTATTCCAACCTCACAAGGCAAAAGTGACCTTAACAGATATTTGCAAATGTTTATGTTTCCACCAATATATTAATATCAGTTTCAACACTGCCTAACTGATTGTTATTTTTTTTACATTTTTGTATTTTCAAAAATGAAAAGTTGTTTTTGTTCAATTATTTAGGTATTCAGAAACCTAAGCAGCCACCTTTACATTTGAAGATGGGGGGAAAACAATGTTTTTATCTAATAGTTCTAAATAAGTGAGCAACACACAGAGTGGGATTTCGAAGATATTCGTATAAGCTGTAATTTCTTCTTTAATTGAAAAAAATAGTAAGTATATTTTTTAGTCTTTCACTAATAAGCCTGTCAGTATGTGGCATTGTTAGAAAACATAGCGTGATGAGGTAATGAGTTAATTTAACAGACTTCATAGATCAAAGATCAAAGCTTAACCTGCCTGTTTCCATGGAGGTTGGTTGTGTATCTCGGCTGTTACAGCTAATGGTTGTTTATGTACCCTATAAACTTAATAGTGTGAAACAAACCATTTAACATTAACAGTGTGGCGCTTGTTACACAGTGCATACTAAAATATAGCAGGCAACACTGTGTAAATGAATAATTAGCATGGAATGTGACTGTGGTTGCACCCTGCGAATGAATCCAGAAACATCTGTCAGTCTGTCTTTGTGTCTGTGCGTCTCTACTTAGACTCTCTCCACATCAGCCCATCTAATGACTCATCTTCACACTTGGTGGGGTGTTTTTCTGAAGACCCCGGGAGTGCAGTGACTGTGAAGTGTTTTTGTCTGAGCAGTTGTCGAGACTCCATCCCTAACCCTAACCCTCCATTAACTTATAACTGCACTTGCTGTGATGTCAGTGATAAAGTCACAACTGTATGTTTGATGGGTGACGTGACTATGACAATACAGAATTTAGCTTTTTAACTTTATTTGCCCGTCATGTCAAACATTCTGTGATTAACAGGCACAATCTGAACAAGCAAAAGCACAGTGACTAGTGCCCTGTACTCAGGGTTATCCTGAGACTTAGGTAATGACCCACTTTTATGTACTGTGTGAAACAAACACAGTACATCAAAGACTTACAGTACATTTTTCTTCAAAGCTCACTAGATGTGCTCTGCTCAGATATTACAGGAGAGGGAAACATCGTAAGAGAAAGAAATACATCACTCCCTCTGGGAGAAGCTTTTAAACCTCAGGTACAAAGTGACACAAAGAGGAAATTCAGTCAGACACCTTGTGCCACAGGTAAATGTCTTCAGTCTTCACTGTTCTTTACTGCTGCAGTGAGTGCTCTGAAATGATGAAAATTCAGTCCAACTAAAAGGTTTCTTATTGTGCATGTCTTGCATTCAGACACTGTAGGTAAGGGACAAGAATCAGAGGGAAGGAGCCCTCTGGTTTCCATTCCTTGTTCGACCACTGGTCCTGTTGCCCGCAGGTTCACAGTTTGTGAGCAGAGCTCATGAGATGCAACACATGACTTTAATTTATCTACATTCATATTAAAGTTGCTGTTGATATAGATTAGCCAAAATGTCGCCTGCACCTAAAACACCAATGAAAAGTATCATCTTGTATTTTATAAATCGAAAAGCGATAAAATAAATGAGTCGGTGTGTGAAGAGTGTAATTTGAATGGAGACAGAGTCTGAGCCTGAATGTCTGTTGTCTACATTCAAAGCACCAAAATATTGGCCGTTGTCCCCAGAGGCTAATTCATTGTCCAAGACATTGAGCCTGTGTTAAATGATAATTTGACTGCGGGACACAGTGACATTTGTGTCTATTCTAACATTTGACTGTTCACAATATTCCACAATAATCCTGAAACAGCCTCATGGACTTCAGCTACCTTCATTGGAGTGGAGCTGTTTTTATCCTTCGTGTTTCCACACGTCCGATCACATTACATCACAACACGTCTGCTCTACTCTGTTGCCCAGCAGATGGTGAGCTGATGACCATTCATAATGGAGGAAATGAACATTTAATCACCAGATAACAGAAATTAGATTGGCTTGTTCTTCTATCAAGGGAGTCCGCAGTCTTTATTTGAGGTCTGGACGTATCTGGTTTCCCTGAACAGTCCTTTTCATTTCCATGGTAGCGGTGCTCAGTTGCAATGAAGGACACATTCTCACATGGTGAGAGGGTTTGTTCTCTCTGTGAGGCAGAGGGATGCTGTGTGTCCCCTCAGTGTCCAGTCCTTGGTCCTGTCCTCTCATATGTCTCCATGTTGTCCTTAAACTGATCTAAAGCTGGACAGCTGTCCTCCCTCCCAGTCTGTCCTCTGTCACAGCCAGAGGGCTGGAGCTGCTCTCTAGTGTCCTGTCGGTGTTTGGACCTCACTTGTCTTCTTTGTGTCTTCTCCACCAGACAGAGCAGACAGAGCAACCACACACACGCTGACCTCCATCTTGTGTCCTTCAAACCACCACGAAACTTCACATTTCTTTCTTTATCACGGCTCAGCTGTGTTGTCTGCTTTGGTTAATTTAATAACAGAGCTTTAAACATGAGCCATCACAGCTGTTTGGCAGGATGTCACTAGTTTCAGAATCACGAATACATTTCATACATTTGCTCCATTCAGGGTTTTTGATTTTGATTATCTTTTCAAAAGCTGCATCATTTATTTCTTTTGGTTTTCCTATTTATGTGTGCAGATGGTGAATTGTGTTAAATGTGATTGCTCAAACTAACACATTTCTTTTTATTATCTGACATTGCCAGTTTATCAGTTTATCTTAAGGGCAACCTCTTTCTTTTCTCCTTTTCTTAATCTTCCTCCATTTCTTCTGCCACCTGCTCCTTCATTTTCTACTTCGCTCTTTTCAATAAACAATGGGAGACATGACGTCAAGCCCTGACTGACTGGCTCAGAATAGTGTAGTAATGAACCCTGTAAGCAACAGACCAAGGCCAGCAGAGGTGATTCAGTCTCAGGCTGAAAACTACACATTGTCCCTTATGTCTTCCTCTATTCGGAGCAGCAAACTCACAACAACTCAACTAGTTCCTCCACCTATTGACCTCTCCACTGACTATATAGTCAGGGAGACAAGAAAAGAGACAAAGGGGAAAGGAGAGGGGAGGAGGAGAGGAGAGGCTCTCTCAGTGAGGGTGTTGTCTGCTATTGACTGTGTGTGAATTGGATTCGGCCAAGACTTAAGTGGATGTGTCATGAATCACCAAGAACGAGTCCAAGCATTTGTACAGGGACGTGTGTACATCTGTTTGACATGGAGTTCACGTAGAATAACACAATGAAGTCCGTCATGATAAACATCCTGCACGTCCGTTGTAGATGTGAAGCAGAGTGTGAAATACAGAAGGACAGAGAAGAGTGGAAGGATGGATGGAGGACATGACAAGGGAATAGGGACTTAAACCAGGGAACAAGCCTGAGAGAGATAAAAAACATATTAGAGACAAACAGCAGGAGAGACACCGCACTGTGCTGTCCCGCCAGACAGAGGAGACACTGTTCGTCACAGCTTTTTTTTTCATGGTCACAGGGAACATGTGTGTGCATGCATACGTGTGTGTGTATGAGTGTGTGTGTGTGTGTGTGTGTGTGTGTGTGTTTGTGAGAATCCTGACCTGGCTTCTGGTGCTCACTGCAAAAAACCAATTTGTTTCACTCTGTTTGTTTGCATGCTGGGATTTGCACCGTCTTCTCTCAGGCATTATCCGTCTCTGCTTTCATTACAGAAAACAATCCTTTAGTCATCAGAGAGTGACATAGATTTTCCATCTGAGCCAATAAGAAATTCCTGCACAGACATTCAGTTCATCAAAGGACCCCTGCCACCCCCGACTTTAGTCCCTCATTTCCAACACTACACACTAACGCTGTGCACTACACACAGACCAACAGCCGCCATGATGATGCAGAGTAAAGAGGAGAAATGAAAGGCTTTAAGGCCGGAATGGTTCCTCAGCTCTCGACAGGTTTCAAAGCAGAGGTGTTTGCTATTCCTTCTGAACTGCCATTGGGTGTTTATAGTTGTTCTCTCTCTTCTCCTCTGCACCATCTTAGCCTCTAACCCTGTTCCTAAGTTATTTTCTAACTCAATAAACGTGCAGTCACCAGTAGGTTTGATAGGAGGGCTCCTGCCCCTCTCTGTCTTCTCGTCCTCTTTATCCTCCTCCTCCTCCTCTTCCTCCCACATTCTCTCATTTCTACTTCAAAACAAAGTCGTTCAGTCTCCAGAGTTGTATTCACCTTCAGGCTGAAAGAAGTGTTTTGTGTATATTTTCAGTTGTTTTGAGATATGGAGGCATTCCAGTGTCGAGCCCGACTTCCATTACTCATTCTCCTCACAAACACACACAAGCAGCTGTTCACAATAAACAGCTCAGTGACAAAATTGGCTGCACTTCACTTTCCCTCGCTGACCTTTCAGTGTGCTTTTTTTTTGGAAATTCTCTTTTTTTTTAGAAAGGCAATTTCCATCACATACATTCAATACAGCTTTAGTCTGTCAAGGACATAAGAAAGGATGGATATAGTATGGGTGATTTTGTTCATATTGCCTTTCTGGGGTTTTGTTTTATGGACCTAAATTACTCCATGTAGGAACAATAACAGAGGTAAAGAGAACACAAACGGGGAGCGCACATCACATATACAAAAAAAAAGTAAAAAAGGGAGGAGGATCACACAAAACACAAGTATATTCAAATAAAATCAGATCTAACTGGTTTTACATACTCAGTCCATTTGGTCCAGGTCTTATAAAAGATGTCTTTCTCGACCTTTAGGGAAAAAGAGATCTTTTCCATAACATAAATCTCGAATACAATTTCTATCCATTCATCAATGGTGGGAGGTTCCACCTTTAACCATTTCCTCGTGACACATTTCTTACTAGCTGCCAACAATATAGCGAGCAGTTTTTTGCCTTTTATGTTCCACATTTCAAACAATATATTGCCTAGAAACAAAGTTTCACATTTTAATGGGATGTTCACATTAAATACGTTGTTAATATGTTTATTGATCTCTTCCCAGTAAGATCTCAATGCTTGGCAGCCCCAGAAAATATGGAAGTGGTTGGCTCCAGTAGATCCACAGAGCCTCCAACAGGCGTCTCCGCTGCCTTGGTGTCGTTTTTGTATGGGTGTGATAAAAAATCTTGTTATATTTTTCCAGCAGAACTCCCGCCATGTATTTGACCCGGTCGAGGACCATTGTAGTTGACATATTTTCTCCCAGCTCTCCTGTGAGATCTTTACCCCTATTTCCTTTTCCCATTTCCTCTTTATGTATTCTGTATTCTCTTGTTTGGATAATTGAATGGTGTTATATAGTTTGGAGATAATTTTATTGCATGTTCTAGATTTAGTCAATGCTAAAAATACCTCCATGAACCCTGGTTCATCTTTTCCTAACTTCTCTTTAATTTTTTTGTTAAAATAGTGTCTCACTTGCAGGTACCTAAAAAAATCATCTTTCCCCACACCGTGATCTTTCTGTAGGGTTTCAAAACTCTTAAATACCCCCTTGTGGACAAATGAATAATAGGAAGTTAAACCTTTTGTGATCCATGTCTTAAATCTGCCATCGATTTTATTTGGTGTAAAGTCTGAGTCATAGGCACACCACCTCATAATTTTAGATGTGTTTTTTAATCAGCAAATTTTGGCTATTTCCTGCCAGGACTTCAGGAAGCTGCCTGTTATAGAGTCTTCTGGGATCCCCTGTTCTCCTTGTAGTTTGTTACCATGTAGTAGAGCTGTTAATGGGATACCCTTTACCATCGTTCCTTCTATTTCCTTCCACCCTGCAGTGTATGATGGTAAACACAGGCAGACTAGTGGCCTTAATTGGGCTGCATAGTAGTATTCCTATTTTTCCCTTGCCACAGATACCTCGCTATTAATCTGTCCCATTCTAAAAATTGCTTAGGTGGTATTTTAACTGGTAGACATTGAAACAGATACAACATCCGTGGGAGAATATTCATCCTGATTGATTCTATCCGAGAGCTTAAACTCAAGAAGGGAATAACGTTCCATCTTTGTATATCAGTTTTTATCTTTGAATTTAACGGGTCATAGTTGATGTTATATAACCTTGTGAAGTCCCTAGGTAATGAGACACCCAAATATGTAATGGACTCAGCCTCCCAATTCCATTTGTAGATGGTCTTAATTGAGATTGGAGGGTCATAATTAAATGTTAGTACTTGGGTTTTATTAATATTAATTTTGTAACCTGAAATTGAACCAAATTCCTCTAGCAATTTCATCAATTTTGGGAGTGTCTGAGTAGGTTGTGTAATACTTATCAATAAATCGTCTGCAAATAGGGCCAGTTTTTGCTCCCCAGATGCCATCGTCACCCCCTTAATATCAGTCCTCTGCCTAATTAGCTGACTTATGGGAAAGTTGAAAAAATTGGTCCCGATCGAACCAGTCTATTAAACATGGATCTCCGCCACTCATTTTAGACATAGTACATGAACGATTTCACAGTTTGTTCCGTCGTCCTCAGGCCGTGGGTTAAGTCCTTTAGGTCCCGGAGGGGGACGTGATGATTTCCTGAAGGCTCGGAGCTTCTCCTTGTATCCCGGCTCCCGTTCGGCTGTGCCCTTCCTTGCCCGTCGGTCCACTCTCTTCCAGGTCAGCTGCTGCACCTGCTCCATGAGCGTCGCTGGAGGTGTGGTGGTTGTCACGGTGTAGCCTCTTCTCAGCAGGTCCTCTGATGCCTCCTCCATGGTATCATAGGTTTTGGTCCCGTCTTCGTGTCTCACGCGCAGCCTGGCAGGGAAGAGTGTCTGGAACTGGACTTTAGTTTCCTTCAGCACTCTGCGTATCTCTGTGTATTCTCTTCGTTTCTTGAGTATTTGAGGTGGGTAGTCGTGGTCCAGGTTTATGTGGTTTTCTTGCCAGGCAAACCCCTTCTTCTGCCATGCTTTGCGGAGTGATGTGTCTTTCGTTTTAAAGCTTAGACACTTGATTACAATGGAGCGTGGCGGCGCGTCCGCCGGCGGCTGCGGTCCCAGAGACCGATGCGCTCTCTCAATCTGCAGGTCGGGCATGTCGTCAGTCAGCATCGAGACCTTCGCGGAGTAGATTTTCCACAAATGAGATCATTGTGGTTGATTCCTTCTCGGATCCCTCCGTAACCCCATAGATCCTTATGTTCTCGCGTCTGGAGCGGCTTTCCAGATCCAGCAACTTGTCCTCCATCTTGGTGTGTAGCTGTAGCATAGCCGTGATGACTTCTTCGGTGTTTTGGATCCTCTCTTCTGCTTTCTCAATTCGCCCTTCCGCCTCGTCCAATCTGGCATTCGCTTTAATTATTTCTTCTTTTATTGTCCCTAATTGTTCTTTGTTTTCTTGGCGAAATTCTCTTAGTTCTCGCAGAATCAGTTTCATGTCGGCCATTCTCCACACTGCACCACCTTGCTTACTAGCTTACCACTGTTAGCTGCTAATTGTTGCTGTCCCCGTCTTTCTCACTCCCGTCTTCAGACGACGTTTACTGCTCAGAGTGGTGATATTACTTTTCCTCCCCTTTCTCTACACTTTTTGCGGAATATTTATTTGGTTTGTATGGGGGTATTTCTCTAATTGCTCTGGCTCAATCGGGAGCTCTCTCGCTATGCGACCATCTTGACGGTGTTCCGACCGGAAGTCCCTCAGTGTGCTTTTTAAATGTTCTTTTGCTTTATTACATTTAAACTTTCTGTTTAAAATAATTACCACTACGTATGTAATTTCCTGGTAGTCCAGCACGAGGATGTTCACACTCTGCTGCTACCAACGAAGCCCTTTTCACCTCATCTCAAGCCTGAGTGCAGGCCAGCCTCTCCCTCTCTGATATGCCAGAGAGAACTGGCACACACACTATCTCACCCTGGCATGGAGCAGACTCTGTCAGCCACCGTTCCATCAGGAGGAATCAGCTAATTAGACTCAAACAGAGGAGACAGGTAGCTTTCAGCAGCTGGATTGGTTGGTGCCCCCCCCCGCTCCATATTTACAATTCTCAGTGCAATGTCTTTGACTTATTGAGATGTAATCTGTCATGTTTTATTTAAAACTGATCTTGCTTGGTGTTAAGATGCTAATCGTCTCTTTTCTTTCTTGTCTTTCTTTCGGGACGCTGTCTCCTGCTCTGCTCCACACTGGGCCTATTGTGTCTGTGGATCTTCAAATGCAGGTAAAACTAATGTATAGTATCAATTTGAAGGAAATGGTTTGGCTTTAAACAATTGCTTCCTTAAATTTATAGAACGTTCGCTGTCGTCTTTGAAATAACAAAAATATGTTGTAAATGGCCTTTGATCAAACAACACATCCCGTTTTTGTCTCTTGTCTGATTGGTTGTTGAACCATCCATCCACCCGGCTCCTCCTAACACTTTATTGCTCTTTACACTTTGTCAGCTGACCTCTTCCTTTGCTCCTGACATAATCTCCACAGCTGCCTGATGTCTAGTCCCAATAAAACTTAACTGTGGATCATAATAAGTTGTTGCACAGACACTCATAATGTTTGTTTTTTTACTAGTGTCAGGCTTTGGCTCTAGATCATGTACTTCCAATGTACTGAATTCATGTCGACTAAAGCACTCTATCAAAGACTGTATAAAGTGTTAAAGTGTTATAACTACACCAGCAGCTGTTAGCTGGAGGCTTGCAGTCAATGTGATGATGCAGTAACTGTGTCCCCTCCTCTAAAGCTGCCTCTGTCTCTCTCTGCTCGCAGCAGCACCATTTCCTCAGTATATTCTGGCTACAATAACTTTGTGAGCTGAAGACATAAAGGAGTAACACACTAATAGCTGTGTTGTCATAATAAGCCATGGTAAAGCTGTTTAGCTAATCATCCAGCAAAAGATAAATTGCAGTGTTTTACTGACAGGGGAGACAATGATATGATAGTTGTTAATTTACTAGTGTTTTTAAACAAAATAAAGAGCACCCCCTTATTATGGCTTCTACAGCAAAACCATGGCTAACCCAACTGTTGCCAGTGTCATTTGGGTCGACCAAAAGGAAAAGTTAGTGGGGGATAATGTATTACAACAGAAACATGTGAACCTCACAGTGAGGACACAGGTTTACAAAGGCATTCTGTTCTATTCTGCTCTGTCTGGTGTGTCCCTGCACAGAAAGAGTCTCAGACACAATTCTCCCTCATTCCTCTCACCCACAATCATCTTGTTATGCCTCTGTTCTACTTCCACATGGATCTAACTTAGCTTACAATGGGGAGTGATCATGATCGTAACTTTGCCACCTATTCCTGCTGTCAGCTGTTTAGTGATGCATCATTGTCTCGACATTGTGTACTTTGCATGAAAATCAGACCAAGAAGAGAGCTCATGTTTAATCACTTTTGCAGATGGTTCTGCCCCCCCTCCAATTCAGACCCCTTTATATCGATCCTGAAACCACTCGAAAACAATCACAACCATATATCTAGAATTAGGAGGGTTTCATGTGATGTGTGCAAGTGGACGTGCAGCTGAAGCTAACAACCAACTGGCAATGTGTAGAGGTCTATTACAATCAGCTAAAAAGACAAATGGATTTTTCCATATGCTGGATCGTGTTCTGATGCACATTGATATGATATGATACGCACACTGAAGTGTTTGCTGTGTGGATGTGTATCAACATTAGACCTCTTCAATTCAACCTTTCTTGCAACAGCAACGTTGACTTTGTAAGAATGACTTTACAAACTAGTGTAGGCACAATGAATTAGGTAACCCAGCAACATATTCATAATGATAACAATCTAATTCAAACACATTGATCTGACAGTGACGTGAGCGGTACTTGCTCCAGTCTGTTTGTTTTTTCACCCCATGCAGTGACAACCTCATGGTTATGTTTATGTGTGATAGTAGTGTTTAACACATTGTGTTTTTTCCATGTTGGTATCATGAAAAGAAGAAAAAAATGTATATATAAGTTTTAGATAATAGTCTCACAATTAGACTTGCAATGACAATACCGCAGGGTGTCAAATGTCGGAATTAGTTTTGTGCCATTTGTGCTATTTTCCACATGGGACACTCTAGGCTCACATCCAGATTACACCTTGCAGACAGCACCACATGTTGTCTAATAAAGGGGCCACATTTGCTTTGATATATTTGGGCCACATTCATTATAAGTGAGCAACTTCAGGCCCACATCCATTTTGTTCGGGCCACAAAGAGTCCAGAAGTGCCTCATCTTTGCCAGAAGTGGCCCACATCCATGTGCTGTCTGGGTTTGTCATGTCAGCTAACCAGCAGGTAGCCTACAGTAACAGGACCATGAAACAGGAGCATGGAAATTAATGCATTCGTTATTGTTGACAAAAACTTACACATGGTTTCCAGAAGGAAAATGAGAAATGATTGTGTCATCACGTTGAGGCTTTTCCTTTAACCACAGAAAAGTGAAATTGATTACTCAACAGAACATGCAGCATTTGAATTGCAACTACTTAAGTGCCTCTCGCAGATAAATTATGAGCAGTATACATAAATATCAGAAACCTTGAAGGGTAGCCACTCTCTATAATCATGAAAAACTGTAAAATGACTCTGTTAAATGAATAAAAGCTAAGAGGCCCCCTCTGTTATTGACAGCCAAATGTACTCACTGCTAACACTTGGCAGCTGAGTAATTACAAACACATCTAGAAGCTTTACTCATATTTGGGTGTCTGACCTTGTTGACCTGTGGTTCTTTGAAGCAGTGGATGTTACCAAGTACATTTATTTTGTTAATATGCCTGTTCCACCACCCGTCACCTGAAGCCTCCGGAGGATTTGTTGCTGGTGTGAATGGTTTTGAGAGGAAAACCTCCAGCTGAATTGTTCATGTGTGAGAGGAAACCTCTGGAGAAAGTCCCGGTCCAAATTCTCCGGGGATCCTCTGAAAAGCCCTGTTGGAAAACAGCTTTACAATGGTGTAGTATTTGAGCATTTTCATTACATGTAAAACTATATTAAGAAAATATTAAGCCATGGTTTAACTGCACTATAGGCTGAGTCCTTGTTTACCTGAAATGTGGACTTTATAATTTTATATTATACCGCCCTGTATGGCAATTTTTTTATTCAATAAAATAAAACATTTGCATTAAGCAAGCTAATCCACTTTTCCATGTTGATAAGAGCATTAAAACGAAAAAAATTATTATGGAAAAAAAAATTAAGGGACATTTAGAATAGATACAACTTTGAGATGAATTGTGATTAATTTCAAATTAACTATAACATAAATGTGATTAATCGTGATTTAATATTTTAATCGTTTGACAGCACTTATATATGAATATATGTATTTTATAAAAAAATATTCATAACCAGATAAAAACTCTTTAAACTACCACAATAAAGATTGCTATTGTTACTCTTCTTATTACCATTACATTCAATACAATAAACTGTGTTAAGATCAATTTCAGAAAGCAAAGACAAGTGTGAGGTAAGAATGGGTGTAAGCACGGGAGGGGGGGTCCCTCTCGCTCTTTGTGTTTCTTTGTTAATCTGTTTGATGCGCTCCCTTCACACACTTCTGTTCACACTGTTAACAATTTAATTTGAGTCTGGCCATTCTGTTCCGTTAGTCCGCCTGTTTATTTCCATTCTTTTTCTTGGCTGTGATTACATGAGCCATTTTCCGTCTCCCCGATGGAATCAATTGATACGCACAGCAGCATTCACAGAACATGAGGGCAAGATGAAATTATGGGATGAGGCGTCTTGTTTACATGGTCCACAGTAAGCAATCAGAAAGAAACGCTCCGACTGCTCTTACATACACCAAGCCCAGCACTTTTTGAAATCAATGGACCTGCATTAAAGGCTTTGCACCGTTATTGCTTCACGGCTTTGCTTTTGACTTTTTATTACAATTTACAACTGGAGCAGTTATTGAACAGGGGGGAAATGAGCCTCCCACCGCACGCACTGCAATTCTGACTCTCCAGGAAAGCTGTAAACTTGGATGATTATAGCATCATCATATGATGAGAGTGTAAAAATTGCTTCCGTTAAAAAAATGAAAAATTACACCACCCCTTTAAAAAGTGTGGAGCCCCAGAAGGAAGAGAATTTTCTGGGAAGGATGACTTCTGCTTTCCCTGGCGATATATTTTCCATTCCCTCGCAATACTTTAGTTCCTCTCTTCATTCTGAGCCCTACTGGAGTGTATTTTTCTGTCCTGGCAGATATTCTGTTTTTCATGTTGGAGGTTGACCTGAACCTGATGCCGTTAATGTAAACTGTGATGTTTGTGTATGTGTGTGTTACCATGTCCCTAACACACATCCTGATTGCCTGTGTTGGCGGATTATCGACATGAGCGGTGTAAAAAATCTGGCTAGTGACCTACCTGACCCGACCCGAATATAATTTCCCAACTGCTGTCGGAGCCTGGCAATAGGCAGCAACATTTGGTCCTCTGTCTTCCCAGAAAATCCATCATTGGAAACTCCTTGATGAATGCAATTTCAGTTCTCATATGTCTCCTTCTGGGTCTCAAGTCTCCTTTTGTCCCTCTCTCTTGTAACTTTCTAGTGGCACTCTACTTAATAGATTAATGATTCACCTCTCCCTTTGAACGTCTCTATGCCACAGTGAGTCAGGGTTTATAATGGCCAGCTGTGTGTAGTTTGTGTTGTTGCCAGCTCCTTCAGTGACAGCCATATGGTCAGTGCGTTGGTCACACAGCCACCTTGGTTGAATGATAACCTTGGAGGTTTGTTATTTTGTAAATATCTGAGCAGTGACGAACCAGCGTGTGTGGATGTGAGGGCAAAAGGGTAAGATGGAGAAAGTCAGCGTGTCAGTTCGCTCTCCCACAGAAAGGATAGAAATGTGCAGTTCAGCTGTAGCATCTTGTTTCATATGTACTGTCTGTGCTCCAGTGGGGGCCCATCAGCTGTATGTGCCACATGAAAAGGAGATAAACTGTCAAGTGGAAAGACCCTCGACTGTAAAGATGGATGTGACAGCTCAGAAAAAAAAATTCAAAGCTTATTGATTGCCACCTAGTGGCTGGCTGCAGCACAGGCTACAAACCCCTTCACCGTCCATGTTAGTGGATGGGCCATTGACCAAACAAAAATATCAAAACATGTCTATAATATTTTCCTCAACGATCTTGCCATTTAAAGGTTCAGTGTTTAGAATCCAGTGAAATCTAGTGGTGAAGTTGCATGTTACGGATGAACTCCCCTCACCCTATCCTCCCCTTCTAAACCTGAGAGAGATCCTGTGGTAGCCTTCAGTTGTCATAACAACTCCAAAGGTGTTTAGTTTGTCCAGTTTGGGCTACTGTAAAAAACATGTCAGCTTCCGTAGAGAGGAGCCGCACACGATGTAAATATAAAGTATTAGAATATAAAGGGTCCATTCTAGGGTCAAGAAAACAATTTGTACAATTTGATGACACACAGTGGTGAAAATATCACTAGGATTATTTTATATACAGTTTCTGCCAATAGATCCGTTTCACCTGAATCTTACACACTGGAACTTTAAGTTAGTTCTTATCACACAGATATTTGTCAAGAAGAAATGCTTTTCGAATAAGTTTGGTTTGAATTAGTTATTTTAATGCTAAAAATAAAAGTTTTAAGTTTGTTTCTGGACAGACGGGGTTTTCCATATTTATATACAGCCTATGGGAAAGACATGTTGAAGGAAGAAACCAACAGTGGTGTTTCTTGGTGATATTGTCGACACGGTGCTGCAGAGACAGCTTCATGAAAGGATTATATTTATTTTTGAGACACACAAAAACACAATCTGACATTTTGAGCAGTAGGAGGAACTTCATCTTCTCTGTAATTGATTTCCCGGTCACTCTCTACACAAGGCAAATACAATGAGTTCACTCCATTTGCAGCATCACTCAGGACTGTGCACGTTCACTGAATTCACACTCATACTCTTCAGATACAGTCTCTCTCGCGCTCTAATAAACCTTCTATTCCATGAACCCTAGCTTCCTTCAGTCTGTCCATTTCCCTGTCATGGCAGGAGGTGTTGTTTGAATTCAAGCTGCATTCGGCCGTGACAGCGAACACAGTCTCCTCTTGCAGGGAGATGCTGACACAACACAAGTGCTTAGTTCCTCAGTCTCTCCTCTGCGCTGTGGCTTTTCTTGGCCGTGACAGAGGCTCCTAATGAGGCTCATTCACATTGTAAAACCTTCCTGGGTCCTGCAATGTACGTGTCTGCCAGACTGTGTGTGTGAGAAGGAAAACATAAGAGGTTATGTGTCTGGTGGGTGCATTTACAGTAAGATGTGTGTGTGTGTATCAATCTATATATATTTCTTCTCCACACAACCTAATGTGTCTTTATGGGCTGACCTCTCCCTCTCACTCCAAAGGGAAGGACATGCAACACCATATGTGCAATGTGTGTGGGTGTGTGAGTGGGAGGTTCATCTCAGTGACGGCACCCTGAAGCACTGAGGTCTCATTCAATCACACAACTGGCCTTTTTCGGTCAGCGTGTGTAATACAATGTTGATGGTTCCATTTAAATGAATGCATACCTACGCTTGATGAAAATGTAGATTATTGAGCACCACGTGCTGTGGACGGCATGTGCAGCTTTTAAAGCAGTAGCACTACACGCTCTAACAAGGAAGATGCATATGTGTCCACTACTTCTATATTAATCTATGCACACTTTCCTGTCTGACAAATGTTCCTGGTTGTCATTTGGCAGACATTTAGTCTCACCAACGTGCACCTGCAAACCTGCACAGCTGCTCATGCATTTAATGTGCTCTCTGTACACTTATAGAGTGCTGTGTAAGTGGAGTTGTTTCTGTATAATTAAAGACGCTCTCCGTATGCTTACAGCTGTACTTGACAGGGAGAGGACAGCATGCTCAGCCTGTGTGTGTCTGGACGGACAGAAGACCCACACAAGTGGACAAATATAGCCGTGTATCATTGCTGTGCTGCAACCTCTCACAGATTGATCGTGTTTGCATGTTAATCAAACACTACAAGCAACTTGGCTCTATTAACAGCAATGTTAGTCAATTAGTCACTTTACCACTTCCTGACTGAAATATTTGACAACCAGGTGACAGATTATAGTTGAATTCCCCATGACGATGGTTTCAGTTTGTCTTTTAGAGCAGTGGTCCCCAACCACCGGGCCGTAGACCGGTACCGGGCCCTGGATCATTTGGTACCAGGTCGGCACAGAAAGATTCAACAACTTACATTTTTTCTGTGTTATTTATTACCTCATTCTGAAAGGTGTTTCATTTTGAAAAAAGACTGGATCCTCTCCGTTATGACTCATGCTTTGCGCATGTCAAGACGCTTGTCTCAGTCACTTTACTTTTTTGCTGAACACAAACCCACAAGGTATTTGTCGGACCCATTTGTCAACAAACCAGGTGAATCCAGCATGTCTGTGTAACAAGAAGTTCAGCTGCTGGAGATTGCAAATGATGGCGGCCTTAGAAGTATTTTCGAGAAAACAAAATTAAAATCACGGCAGAATACCCTGACATCACAACAACAGTACTAAAAACTCTGTTGCCATTTCCGACATCATAACTGTAGTGACACCGGTGGAATTTTTTTTGATTAACAATTTAATTTTTAATTTAAATAACAAAAAAACTCTCCAAAGCGCACAGAAGCGCAGCGTGTGCGTGATGGAGCTTTGGTATCTGTCTGTCTCCGTCTTGCTGGTAACTTACCACGCAATAATTAACAATTCGTTAATGTCGTTAAATTAAAAAAAGAATCTACCTATGTCACCAGAGGCCGTACCAGAGGAACTCCGTAGTGAGGCTCTGTTGCCTCACCTTAAAGTCCGGTCCATGGAAATATTGTTTGACATCCTACCGGTCCGTAGAGCAAAACAGTTTGGGGCACCGCTGGTGTATATGATGCAGCATAGAGTCAAATTTGAATATCGGGGCTTACGGACACTTGGATGACACCACAGAAGCAGTATGGAGGCATTTTATGTTTAAATTGTTATTTTCAGTTGAGTCAGGGTGTGAACAGTTGTTGATACCTGTGAGTCGTAGGTCCACCCTACTTTTAGGTGCGTTCCATGTAATGTGGCTCTACACAGCGCTTCAGAACATCATCACGTCAAGTGAACTTATCACCGGGCCGAGCTGGAGTCGGACCTCTCAGGTGTTTACCTCCAGCTGCAGCACCTGGCAACCAGGTTCAGATCTGTTATCTGCTGTTTTATTTCGCTCCAAAGGGAATGAGATGGATTTTCTCATCTTCTGACTGATGTATGAACACATGTGCCTAAATCATTTGGCAGAGATTAGAGATCATTAGGACCAAAGGCTTTGAAGACTTAAACCAAAACAGCAAGACAAGAGAAATATAGATTGTTGTGCATATGACACTTGGTGTGCCTTTGGGCTTTCAATAAATTTGGTTATCTGAATACATATTGAATATTCATATTCAAAATATGAACATTAAATAATAACTTTAATTGATTAAAGCCTTGATTAAGTCTCATAAAAGTTATAACTACAAATTTTGAACCTTGATCATTAATTAAATTAATAACTATAACCCAAATTACCATATAGAGTATAAGTTGAAGGAGATGGAGTTCTTGACAGTTTAGAGGTTGGCAAAATTCACACTAATGCAAGATTAATGAAGACAACATTTGTTGAAGAAAAACATTTACGATGAAGATAATAAAAGAATAAAAAACAATCAACTAAGGTGAACTTACTAAATACAGATATTCCTCTTCTTCACATCTTTCCTTGACCCTGAGACGTTTTACATCTTGGTGAAGGAATAGTGGTTATGAAAGGAGATTATTTTGACTCTTCGGCTGCAGCCAGGGACCAAACAATGTGTTGTAGGAGTCTAGATTCGTCTTGTCATTGAAAACAGTTCTTTATGACTCTGGCCATATGCTTGTGCTCGTTATGATGCAGAATCCATTTGGGATGAATCAGACGCCTCCCTGATGGTACTGTGTGATGGAGGAGACTAAGTGTTTGCACAGTGCTGTTAAACAGTTGCTAAATGAACCATAGAAGCGTCCTTGTACTTTTGGCTATGATATGCAGGCCGTCCACGAATCCAATACACTTGAATACATATGAAAAGCAATCTATTACTGCGAACATTACTTTCCCATTTTTGCCACAGATGACAACCGAGGGAGGAAAGGAAGCAGCAGCTGTTTGACAACTGTGTTGTTCTCTGGTCTGATAGAGTTGCAGGACTTCTATAGATGTTGTTAACCCCCCCGAGAGGGAGGTCAGAGCATTTCATCTGGAAGAACATCTTTGGAGAATTGAGGGGGGGAGGAGAAAGAAAGAAGAGAGAAAATTAGTTGAGGAAAACAGATTTAGTGCTGTGATGGTCGGGTTCAGAGATTAAATTGCTCAGAAAAAAAACAATTTAAACTTTAAATCAAGATAAAGTTAAGATTAGTTCCCTCAGGAAGAGTTTTTGAAGTAAATACAAAACAGCACCTGTTTTTGTAAATAAAAAGGACTTTGTTGTTCCTTCAGCTTCTAGGAGCATACAATAGTTATATTGTTAACTACATTAAAATTGATTGTCTTTCGTGTTTAATTTTGTGTAACAAGAGAAACGAGCCAAAAGGAAAACGGTAGGAGTCTCAGGGAGAAGTATAAGGGATTAAATATATAGTTTCTGAGCTACAGGCCAAGACACAATATATATATATATATATATATATATATATACATATATATACATTATGTATTCTGTATCACCCAAATCTTGGGTCTCATCCAAAGAAAGCGTCATTTAAAATACATTATCTAATTTGATGTAATCCAGAACAAAGAGGGAATTATAACTTAATTCTTTATGTTTGAACAAAAGCCTGGACACATAACACATATTTGTATGAACTGTTTTGCAGGAAGTTATGCTACGAAACCAGGATAAGGACATATTTGCCTTTTATTTGATTTTATATATTTGCACAACTTGGAAAAATATAAAGAAATTGACTGCATAACAAAATATATACAATGCAGTGAGAGGCAGAAAGCCCAGTGGGCATTGTGTGCATCCTTGAATTTCAACAAAAGTGTTGAATAAAAAAAATAATAGTAAAATAGATTTTTATTTTTAAACCTGTGTTGGATACATCCATGTAAACTATCTAGCAGTCTTCATTTTGCTGACACATTGCTGATCATTTGTTGAGTGTCACAGCCTCCTGATTGCCTGTGTGCACGTGTAGACGCATACTAATGCTCCCGAAGACGCCTGCACTGTCCTCTCATTTGATTTGAATGTCTTCTTGTGTGGTCCCGCCTCCTGGTGGGGTCTCTTTGCTCTTTTAACTCATCTTCTTTGTGTTTGTTTACCTTCTATTTCTCCAAATCGTTTAATGAACCCACCAAATGTACTGTGCCGAAGTGTGATGCTGGAGCCATTTCATCACTGTTTATCACCCCTTTGAAGCAGCTACCGTGCACACACAAGCTGACACACATAACAAACACCACAGTGGTTTGACTTAATCTGTTGCTTTTAGTTTTTAATTGTGAGAGCCATGAAAATGTTGTTTATTCTATATTTAGTCCGTATGTCGGTCTGACCCTCCTACAAAACCTCTGGAACATCTTTGGGAATTTCGTTAAATTTATAACAAGCATTCACTCAGGCTGAAGATGAACTGATTTGATATTGGCAGCCAAAGGTCAAAGATCGAGGTCACAGTGGCCTCAACAAGGTATATTTATGTTTTTATTGAACGAAATATCTTAAGATCTACATCAGGGACTTTCTTTGAAATTGGAGCAAACATTCACTCAGAGTCAAATATGAACTTATTAGATTTTGCCAATCAAAAGTCAACAGGTCAAGGTCAGGAGACCTTACAAAGAAGTTTGCCTTGTGAACGTGATATCTCAGGGACATATCAAGGAAATTCTTTCAAATTTGGCAGATATGTTCATTTGTATCCCGTATAAATTGATCATATTTTGGTGGTCAAACCCTATGGAAACCCCATAAAAGATGTCTTTGGCCTCTCGAATGTTATATCTTGATAAAGCCTTGAGGTCTTCAACTTAATCTCTTCAACCTTTGATCAGTTGTCACTTGGACTCAAAGATGAATTGATTAGATTTCAGTGGTCAAAGATAAAAGTCACAGTGACTTCATATGAATGTGGGAAAACAATTTATATTGACGTTAACTGCACTGGTCAACAGTCAGGTATCGTGTTACCATACCATAATGTATCCTTGACGACACATGCATCAAACTCTTTTCCCTTTCCAGGGTTCGCCAACGTGATTATATATGGTCTTAATCTTACTTAGTAAAGTGCCCTTAGATAATTAGGATAAAATATGTTCTAATATGGATTGGTTTATCAGTTGGTGTGGACAAAAACAGTGGGAAGCAGCATATTTAAAACTGCATCAGCACTCTGAAACAATAGAAAAAATATACGATACTTGGAAAAAGGATAGATATTGGGGAAGAAGAAACTGATGGCTCCACCCATGAGAGAAGCTGGTATATACTTGAATACATTGAACACTCAGATAAATGAACTTCATGTGAACTTATTGAGGCTAAAATGATGCAATGTTCTCATAGAATGGTAAAAAGGAGAAAGATTTTATAAAGTCAGAGTGACCAGCTCATTCTATATAGTGTAGAAGTTTTTAGGGTCATATTTCTTCTGTCAGACCCTTTTGTTTAATGAAATACATTTAGGAAGACATTGAAGTCGTGTGGAGGATCATCACTTGCTCCATCTTGACCCTTATACCTGGAAGTGACCGAGCCCCAATCTTCTTTCTCTGCATGTTGCCTCCATGCAAGAAACTTCCAGTTACACTGAATAGAAGCAGGAAAGTATGATTACATTGAAAGCAAGAGGGCATATAGTATCGACGTGATGGATTCAAATTTAAAGCTGGTGTCAAGGCCTTGCCACAAGTCAACACAATCATTCTCCTAGATGCTGGTTAGGACTGTTCAGCTTTCCCCTCTGTGTAATTTTCAATCTATTCCCTGATTTTCCTGCCTCCTCTGTCTCCGCCCCTCGTCACCTTATCATTATACCCGCGGCAAGAATTTATTTGCCCAGAGTGGCGGATCAAGACAGGTTTTATCGGATATGCAAAGACAGCTGTTAGCTCGTCGAAAGTTTTTGTCAGTCTGGCTCATATACTAATGGATGGAGTGAATATGTGGCGGAAGACAGAGTGACAGGATAATTTTACTAAAGCAACATTCCTACTTTTGCAAGTGCATAGACCTGATATGGAATAATTTATACAATTTGGAGTCTCATATCTGCCTTTACAATATCCAAATATTTTCTCCCTCCTCCTGCTCACACAACTCTTTCCTGAGGCAGTCTGTGAGATCTGTGCTGCTTTGCAGTCTTCACGTTTTCTTTTTCACTCTCTCTATCGCTCACCCTATGTTTTATTGTATTTGTCAGTCTTTGCCTTGGACCAAGGTTTGCAGATGGTCTTTTCTTTAGGCCATTATTTTGTTGCTGAAACTGGTGATCAGCTTTTCTCTTTTCCTGATTGCCATTGTCAGCTCTCTTTTCTTTTAGCTCAGTAACAATTCTCTCCCCTCTAAGGCTCCATCAGCTGTCCCGATCTAACTTGATTTCCCTCCAGCTTCTCTCAGCTGGCAGGAGGGCTGCTCTGATTCTTTCATTCAGCTCCTTCCAGACTTGTCGCTTAATCCTTCCAGAAATATCAATCGATTAATCATCAATCAATCAATCCATAATCACTAATCACTTCTGTATTTAACCCTCAACAAGACTGAGGAAAAACTACAGCAAAAAAATACCCTTTTATCAGGGGAAACAAACATGTAGAAATCCTCAGAGAGAGCAGCATGGGACTGATCCCTCTCCCTGGACAGACAGGAGGGCTATAGATGCTGCTACACACACTAAATATTTGCATATTGACGAGACAGTGTCTAACATAAAAGGAAAGGTGTATCTATGTTTGGTATTTAGCATTTATATGAAAGAAAAAGTCTCACAGTGATGAAGGAATCAGTGAGATCTAATCTTACTCCAAGATCAGCTGCCACTGTGATCACGATCCACCATCCATGATGTGGTCCCAAGCTACAATCCTCGATCTGCAATGGTACAGCACAAAGACTCCGGGGAAGACGTCATATCAACATGTATTAATGAGATATGAATGTGATGAAGAGGAAGAGGAGGAAAGAGGAGCTCCATGTGTCCCCTGAATATCTAGAGCTATAGCAGCATCACAAAGAGCTGGTCCAATACAGACCTGAACCTGCGATAAGTATCGAGAAGTAGAAAGGTTCTAAGCTGACTCCTAAACACCTTCTCCTTCTTCCTCTAAACTCAGACTCTTCACAAGGAAAATTGCACAATTTTAATTTCATGATTAAATATGTAAAAACTACCCATCTATTATCCATGTGTATTGGTGAAGCATTGTCAAAGCCCCATAATGACTCTGATGATCAGCCTCACTCACTGAAACTCTCAGCTTGAGTCTTAAGAAGTGAGACGATCCATTCAAGACAACCAGCTGGGCTCCACAACTCAGACAAGTCCAGCATGTGTCAAAGTGTCACTAAATTCTCTCCATGCACTGAAAACATTAATAAACAAATGCAGAGCAGCTGTAATGGCAGGTTGCATGTGGCCCAGTCAGTAAGGTTACATTAGTGGAGTTTTCTAGAACCATAGTGAGCCTAGATCGACTGAGAGCGCTCAGAGAAACCCAAAAGACAGACTGAGGCAGAAGTGAGGGAAGGCAGATGTTCAAGCATTAATGTGATATAAATGCAGCGGTTCCATTTCACAGGGGAGGTTTTTGGATGAACTGGCTGGATGAGCGAGCAGGGTCAGTGTGCTGCTATTTGAAGTGTATAGTTGACAGCCAATCACTTGCTCAGCAGACAGGACAATATACTGGCGGATGTCCTTGGAAAAAGGGGAGGAAGTGGTGGAAAGCCAGACTGCAATAAATGTGCCAAATGGTTACGGTTACCAACCATCAGAGCTGAGAAAGAATTTGATAAGACAGAGTTGATTTGTGATTTGCTAAATTAATGATCTGAGCAGATAATATTTATTATAATGAAAACAAAAGAAGTAGAGTCCAGCATCCTACATTTATCAACTCCTGTGGGATTTTCTTCAGACATCATGTTCGCATATCAGCCTTTTGTCTTAAAGCTATTTCTCCCACCAAGTTTCAAGGGAATCTGTTCAGTTGTTTTTGTGTAATCTTGCTTAACAATCCACCACCCAACCAACCAACCTGGTGAAAACAACTCCCACCACATCACCATCATCAGGATGCAGAGAAACTCTCCAACTTATCTTTTCTGATACTCTTTAGTTTCTCTTATTCCACCAGGGAATCTGGGAACCTGTTCAGATAACATGACAAAATCTGGTGCCAAAATCTGGTGCAGTGAGAATGCAAGGAAGCAGAACATTTCACTTTAAATGAGATTTTATGTTTTGCTGGCTTAATTTAATAGAATTCAAATATACTCCATCAGCTTGATAGATAAACTCCGAGACTGTCATGCAGTGGGATCCCACCGGCTGTGACACTCATCAGCATGTTGACATCCTGATCTATTATTCTGCTTGAATTATCAGCTGTACCCATGGGTCGGACCATGAGCTCAGATTTGGCTTCACTCCTGTAAACCTCTTTGACAGACAGAGAGACAGACGACTCTGGTGTCACCAGTGGTGTCTGAGAACGTCCTCGGCAGCACAGCAGTCTCTGTCCATGGTGCTGAACTCCTGGCTGCATCAAGTCTCTTCTGTCCACAGACGTATCACATTACTATGTGAGCAGTTCACACAGAGGCACAGTAGTTATTTATTCACTATCCAAGGACTGTGGAGCTGAATGAGCAGCAACATTAATCAATTAGTGAAGTTCAGCTCGGTTCAGCGTCTCTGGATTTTAATGTTCTCCTTGGCACTGACTTCACAGACCTACTTCATCTCTCTGAATAAACAGCAAAAACACATCTCAGTAGAGTTCAGCCAAGCCGAACATACAAGGAATGATGATATCTGGGTAATGAAAGAGTGGACCTGACAGAGTTAAATGATTTCACTAACACTCACCATATGACTCAGAGTGTTTTAATTTGTATGGATCTGTGAAACTGAATGGATAGCCAGAGTCACATTGTGATTAAAGCGATAAACACTTTTCTTGGTTGTTGATTGGTTTGTAAGAATAATTTAACACACAGAGATGATGAATTCCATTCTGCAATTTCTTGAGGTTACTCTGGGGTCACAATAAATTTATATTCATTAATTGATGCCTTCATGAAGAAGGCAATTGTTAAAAGCTTTGAGACTGTAGTTTTAGATTTAAGATAAAATGCACATGCATAAAGACACAAACACAAGAGAATAGTGGTAGTGTCATGAATAATGTATGAACAATATCATCAGTCTGATTTTTTATTGACTTCAACATGAAACAATGCTTCAAGGCAATTATGCAGTGCATAACCATTTAGTCCGTGTAGAACACTATGGCTTTTCTCAGCAACGTTGCCGAGTCAACTTTAGGTAAAAATTGGTCAGATAAAAAGATGCTAAATCCAATTGATACAAAAATGACATTAAATGGAGCAAAAAAAACAACACACATAGAAACATTCAGTATTTTAATCTTCTGAAAATAACTTTAAAAATGGCGATTTAGACATGCATGGAAATTTTCATTGCTAATGTGTGCTGTGCTTCTTAAGCTGTAATATGTTACAACACATTATTGTCCTGGAAACCTATGAAACACCAAATCCATCCATCTTAGAATTGAACAGAACTGAATCGAATCGAAAGCTTTTGTTGTAATTGCACAAAAGAAAGCAGTAATACAAAATAAAAGGTACTACTTCTGAATACCAGTGCAAATTAATAAAAGACAAATAATTATAAATCTGACAAAAGACACAAACCAATAAATACAAGACTTATAAATACTTTGCAGTATAAGGTCAGCTTCATCAAGAGAATTAGCTTCAGATCCAATGGGAGTGAGTATACAGCCAAAGTCTGTCTCTCACAGCAGGAGAAGAAGCCAGAAGAACAGAAAAACAACTTGTTTGTTCTTCCTCCTCAAACTGAAACATTTATTTCTGCTTTCTGTTTGATATCTGCAGCTGAAACACTAAACCTTTTTGCACAGATACCAATCATCAGTCAGTGATTTTCTAGACCAGTACAGTTTGAGTGTTCATGACTTTAAGGACCACTCTGATCCAGCAGCCTGTAGAAATGTCAGAGCTGATAATAACACTAAAGCTCTCTTGTAGCTGGTAGAGTGTCAGTGTTTCACTTGAGGGCTGCAGAGCCACATGCATAATGACTTGGCGACTGAAGATGAGTGAAAATCCTGTGAAATTACTGGGTTTAAATAAAGATTTGCAGATATTCTGGAGGCTCTGTGCAGAGTAGAGCAGACAAATTAGCTCCCGACAGCCCACATGTTAAATCACATACCTCACCAGCAAGACTAATGTTGCAGCTAATGATCTAGCCTCCAATTTGATGGTTATACTCTTCATGAAGGGGAATCAAAGGTGAGCTCAGGGGCAGTGTATTATCATGAAATCTTTAATTCTCATATTAACATTTCAACATTTAAGGAGGCACATTCTCTCTGGTTAAGTATATTTATTAGACTTTAAAAAAGAAGAAAGGAAACAATTATCTCAGGCCGACCTCTGGGTGTTCCTTGGTCTGCACCAACATTGACTCCCAGATAGATGGATGGATGGTATAGAGTAACCACAATGCGTCTGTGCTGCAGTGGAGCAGGGAGATCAGCAACATGAAGCAGATGAAGCTGTTTGAGTCCCTGACAACCCCCCAAGGCTTTCTAATACAATGGTAAACAGTGCTTAACGACAAGGGCCTGTTTGAATTATGTATGGGTTACAAATCATTTTGTAGTCATAAATATTTGATTTTGTTTGCTACTTGAAAATGTATGATTTGCCTATGCATGACATTAACAAGAGGAATGGCCTGGTGCTGCTACAGCAGAGCTCCTCCAGACTCCCATCAACAGAACCAACCAGCTGTTACTCTCAGTGCCCAGGGACATACCTGACTAAGACTTGCTTTAACAACATGGCTGCCTCACGTATCCTACGTCTGTTTGGTACGTAGCTGCCATTGGTTTGTATGATGCACTTTATATTTTTTGCGAATGTTAAATGAAAATAATTATAAAATGATAGATGAATTATGTTCATCACCATATACAAATGAACAGCATATAATCATCCCCTTAAATAATCATGTTAACGCACTTATCCAGTTGAGTTTTCTGCAGTTTAGAACACTTTCAAAGATCAGCCGGTTTTTATGAATAGAAACCTAGAGATTATCATTCATGCCTTCATTTCCTCTAGTTTGGATTTTGGCAATTCTCTCTTCACCTGCCTTCACCAACAGAGTTGATTTAAATTACAGCTCGTCCAAAACGCAGCTTACTTTTAAATTTTATTTCAAGATTTTATTTCTGACTTCTAAAGCTTGCTCTGGACTTGCACCAAAGTACATTTCATGTTGTTTACCTTCAATTTCATATTTTTAACTCGTAAAGCAGCTTATAATTGTTTTATGAAAAGTGCTATAGAAATAATGTTTATTTGTCAGATGTGCTTTCTTATAGCTATTTTCTGCAGTTAGAAAATGTGGTTAGGTTTGTATGCATTTCCCCAAACCTCCAAACAATAAGTCATGTATACGGAGCCCCTGAAGCCCAGGAGGATTTTTGTTTAATCCTGAGCCCACAATTTATTTATTTTAAGAAGATGTTGGTGTTTCAATGAATCAGATGCATACAAGCAATTCATTTGCACCGTAACACAACTTATCAAGTTTTATTTTCACCTGATGCCATAAAATGAAATCCTAGTTGCTATTGCACAGAGACACAGTATTATCAGGAATCAGTTGCTCTTTCTTAGTAGTTCTTACTTATATATATATATATGTGTGTGTTTTATTTAGTGCTAACCTGGTCACAGGTTAACAATATAGCACCTCTCCTGACTAGAGGTATATTGCTGGTTTCTTGTTGTACTTTTTATTTTGTGAAGCGCTGTTGATTTAAAGGGGACATATTGTGCCCATTTCACCACAGTTGATATGGTTCCTTAGGGTCTTAATGAAATGTCTGTAGCATATTTTGGTCAAAATACCACTAGGATCATTTAAAACAGCACCTTTCTACCCTGTCTAAAACACCCCCTCCTCAGATTGACCTGTTTTGAGTGCCGGTTGAGCTGGTGGAGCCGGCCCGGATCAGCGCAGAACTATTTAAAACAAGGACAGCCATGCATTACTTCTGGATTTACAGCGTGTGGATTCCCCAGCGTCGCTCTCCTCTTCGGATTGCAAGGCAAGGATCGACTGCTTTCATCAATGTATTAGAGATGTCAGGGCGATTTGAATAGAGAGGAGGATGCATGTGTTGCATAATGCATCTGGAAGTCCGTGTGATTTTGTTTGCGGGGACTATTGATCACCTGATTACCTGACAGTTGCTGTGGATCAGGCTCGGGTTAATGATTGGCTCCGCGAGTTCAGGCTGTTGTGCATCGTGCCTGTAATGTCAAAATGTTTGAGCACAACTCAGCTGAGGTGCAAGATTAAAAACTTTGTGTGTGTGTGTGTGTGTGTGTGTGTGTGTGTGTGTGTGTGTGTGTGTGTGTGTGTGTGTGTGTGTGTGTGTGTGTGCATGTGTGTCTGTGTGTGTGTGTGTGTGTGTGTGTGTGTGTGTGTGTGTTGTATTGAGCAGTGCGGAGATGGTGCATGCACACAGACACTGATGAAGAGTGCCACTGAGCAGTTCAGATTACATTAAGGCACTGTTTAAATGTGAAGAGCAGGTAAGTGACAGCCAGACAATAATCTGTTGCATTTGGTAAGAGCCTCATTTAGCAGCAGTGTGTCATCCTGTGGAGAGGAGAGCTGTGGAGGCTGAAGGCTCCTCTGGCAGCGGGCTGCTTTGTCATCTCATTACCACGGTGACATTTAGTCGTCATATTAAACCTTACTTGCTGTTCTGTTGCTGTGCTTTCGGGGGGGAAAGGGCTCCTGATCAACCACCTCACCTGAGTTGGTCAAGTGCAAGTCATCAGTCGGGTCATGTCATCTGCTCCAGCTTTTGCTTAAACTGGTTGAGATGGTGTCATGTCCAGGTTTCGGCCTCTGGCTTGTTCTGTCCATCAACATCTAGGATTTGGTATCATTTGGGTTTTCTGGGATAATGTTGCAAAATCGATACTTTTAAAGTGTAACCGAGGCCACATGGGGCCAGAACCGGTACATTATTCTTAAAATAGCATAAAACAAAGGCCAACGATAAGAAAAGCTTATTATTCAGGCTTGGGAGTAGAAATTAAACACATTACCTGTAGTATAAACCAATTATTACTATCAAATGAATACACAAGTACAAATGTCAAAAAAATCACATTATACATAAAACCTAACCCAACTACTATAATTTAACACTCAACAGTTTCAGTGCTTATTCCAGCAAAGAACTCCCGCTCCCAATTCATTACAAATTGTGTCCCCACTACCAGGGACTGGGACGCCCACGCTGCTGGCTGAGGATCTGTCATGAGGTCACACAAAAAGTCAAACACAAAGCACCCGTCTGCTTTCAAATGAGAGTGTGTATCCCTGTCCTGAGTCGGGATGCGACAGGCCAAGTCAGGTTGGACAGAAGGTTTAAATGCTTGTTGGGTTCGGGCAGGGGCTCTGTTACATTTCTCTCAGGTTCAGACGGGTGTAGACAGAAAAATGAGGCCCAAGCTGCACTCTATTCAAATGCATCCTGCACCAAACAGCTAAAGAAAAACTCCACTCACCAAAACAATAAAAACAAGTAATTGCTATATTTTCCTGGAGCCTGTCAGTCTTATTTAGCCTCGGCTGAATCTCGTCTGCTTTCCATTGACACGGTCTGACCTCACAGATCCTTTCACTCGACTAATAGAGCTGATTTGGTCCATTCCAGGGAGCTGAGAGTTGAATCAATTGTCTCTCAGGAACACACCATACCTGGGACCAGGGTACGCCGTGACCAAGCATATTGGATTCACTTTAACGCTGCCCTGATGCTGGCAGGCTGCCTGGATGGTGTGAGGTGCCAGATGGGGAGGAGGGGAGGGAGTGTGGGAGGCAGTGTGAGAGGGGGAAGGATGTGAAGAGAGAGACAGGATGCAGGGAGAAGGAAAACTGATGAGTGAGATAAGTTGAAATTAGGTTCACGTGGGCACAACCTCTTCAGTTATTTCTTCCATTTGTTATAAGACATCGGTAACTGATGCTCTCCAGCCTCCGTCCATTGTTCTACCATTCTACGAGCTGCTCTCGTGCAAAATCTATAAATTCATTGTTACCACCGGTGTTTCATCAAAAAGCAGATGGTGATAAATTGTCTGCTTAACTCTCCTCTCACAATGACTTAGTACTGTAAACTTTCCTCACTCTCTTCCCTGAGCTTCCCTCGCCCACTCGTCTTCTTTTCATTCAGCTCACGTTGAGCTCGCTGCCTGTTCTGAATTTTAAAGTGAAGTTTAAACAAGATTTCTCGTCTGACTGCCTCCGTTCTCTGATCCTTGGTAACTCCTGGAAACAGAACACTCCCATCCTTCAGTTCGATCGTCACACAGTCGTCCTGGTCAATAAACATCAGTTGACTTAGGTCATGTGATCAGTGGGAGAACAGAGGCAGTCACATGATGAGCCTCGTTGCTGGGAGATCAGTCCCTGATCCGGAGAGGATGAGAGCTGTCACTCAGAGCTCTAACACATCTGGGATTCAGCAGCTGCTTCTGCTTCCTCCATCTGGCTCCAGTCTTCTCCATCTTCTACAGCTCAGCAGCTCATGTGTGTGTCTGACGGTTTGTAACAGTGAATAACACGTTTTTTTGGTCATTGAGGAAGGAAGAAGACGTGCACATTCAGAATCCTGCCTTCCTGCAGAGGAAGGTAAAACCATGATGGTTTTAACGGTCGACAGGGACAGCAGAGTATTATCAGCTCCAAACTAAAGCAATTGCACAAAGCACTAAATTAGAAATAATATCTTGTGGAAAATCTAGTATTATAATAAATCTCTTGTGGGAAAAATATGATGAACATATATAGTGTTTGTAGATATCATATGCCATGCCTGTGTAGGGTGTGCATCGTGACTCCTTTGTGCTTCATCTTTAATTTGTTTTGTTTATCTCTGAGAATCAGATTCAGGAGCTGGAGAGTAAGTGAAAACCTCCAGATGTCAATGAGCCTGTACTGTGAGTTACATTAGGATGTGTTGGTGGATCATATAACTTTTCTTGTCTTACCTAATCACCTCCTTTCTGAGGACAAAATGTGTCCTCATGTGATTTTAAATCAATTGTACCTGAACCTTGTCTGCTCATTAAATTGTATTCGTTGGTTCTAGAATCATTCTGGTGGAACTCAGTTTATTTCTGTCAGTAGATTGACACTAACAACAGAGAGTTTCCTGTTACTAAAAGAAGAAAAAAAAATCCCCTCAGCAACTGAAACCTGTTTTTTTATGAGATTTCACAGGAACTCTACTCTTCAAAGAGCTGCCTTCAAACTTTGATCTTCATATTTCCTCCTCATCGGGGAACAAGACTTCCTCCTCTGAGGGTTTAAATTCACTTAATAAGGACAAATGACACTGTGTAGTTTTCATTAGTAGCTGCTTCACACATTTCCTTCACTGGGACTGTGAGAAAAGATGGACACAGTTAAAGATACTATTGGGGACAACTGATCTTCAATCGACTGTCTCTCTGCTGAAATAGTTTCATCATATTTGGTCTTGACTTTTGAAAAGATAGAAGCGTCTCTGGTTTAGTGACGGTTCGTAGCGTCTTTCAGTCATTTCAAACAATGAAACATCCAAATGCTCCTCCTAACTTCAAGCCTCTCTCCAGGCCCTGAAGATGGTCTTTACTTTCCAGCTCCCACTGTTTATCTGTGAAAATACCAACAGCACACAGGAGCAAAGCACTGTCCTGATGTGGGTCAGCAAAGGCAGTGAGGATTCTGGAAATTGACCATAAATTTGCTGCCTATTTTGTTGAGTTCACGGATTCAGTTCAGGAGGAAGAAAGAGAGAAGATAAATACACGGCTGAGGTTGAAGAAAAGATCCACCCTGTGGAGGTCTGCTCCATTTGGATAGAGTTGAATTCAGAGACAGCAGGTTAGGAAGCTTGTAACTACATGACGGCACAGAGACATATTGAATTCATGAACTGTGTTTATGCGTGCAGAATATTGTAATATCTGCAGTAAATAATACTGCTGAAAAGCCACAAAATTCCTCCAGGACATTTGAAAAATAAGAAAATAGTTCATATTAATAATACAATATTTTTTGTTTCTTTATCTCTAAAAAACAATATTTTTATCTATATTATTTTTCAGTTTTTGGAAACCCTAGTGTAAATTGTCATCTGATCTGCATCACTATCTGTTATTCGACATCATAGTTGCTGCTGCTGTTTCTGTGGGGGTTCATACTAAATCCTTTCCTCTCAGTGATTTGATGGTTTAAATAGAACAAGTCAAGGGTTTGGTTTACAGCACCACAGAGAAGCTGAAGGTTCAGGGCAGAGACACTGATACTCCGATTCTGAGAGAGCTGCCTCCAAACAAAAGACAAAGGGTCGTTCTCATAGTTTTGTGGGTCAAGTGCATCAGTACTTTGTGAAAGATCCTGAGTCACACTCATTTGTGAGCAAACAAGTTGTTTTTGTAAAGTCAGCACATCCTGCAGATATATAGGGGAGAACAGAGGGTTGGTAATATGTGTGGCAGCTCAGCCAATTTAAAATCCCCCAATACTGGTGCTATGTGAAACCTTAAATAATCTGAATACTAAGAAGATGAGAACAATTTCAAAACCGACAACGCCACCTAAAATGAAAATAAAAGGGAATGCAGGAAATCAGAGATGAGCCATCTGAACAGCCACTGGCTGCTGAGCTTCAGACACCGGTGGTGGCTCGTCCTCTGGTCTGCGTGTTCTGCTGAGTGTCTCTCCACAGCTCAGTTCACTGTCTGTGTTTCCCTCCTGTGTCTGTGCTTCCGCTGTCAGTCCCTCACGGTCTCTCGCTCTTTACTTGTGACTCAATTCTAGAGGCCACATCATTCTGAAGCTGCATTCGAATGCTCCCGAAATATACATCCCTCGAGGAACAGAAGCTCCACTGGCCCAACATATCCCATAATTCACTGCGCTTCAGTGACAAACAGTTTTTTAAGAGCGGCAATGGCCGCAAAAAAACAAAAGAACTGAAACAAACAGCCTGAAAAACAAAACAAAAGACACTTCAACTTTTCTGATCAACAGCAGAATTGTTTTGGTCTGTAGCTTTGTTGCTAGGCAACAGCTGTAAGGCCGACAAAGGCTGGTGATGCAATAGGAAGACCAGACAGTCTGATGTAGTTTGGCTGACGCAGTCTTCACGGCCGTTGGAGGTTCAGGGCAGAGACACAGGGTCCTCTAAAGCAGTGGTCCCCAAACCTTTTTTGCGCTACGGACCGGTTGGATGTCAGACAATATTTTCACGGACCGGCCGTTAAGGTGTGTTTACGGAACCTCATTACGGAGTCCCTCTGGTACGGCCCTCTGGTGACAGCGGTAGATTTGTTTTTTAATTTAATGGAATTTGGAGAGGTTTTTTTTTGGTTATTTAAAATAAAAAATTAATTCGTTAATTAAAAAACAATCCACCGATGTCACTACAGATAGGATGTTGGAAATGGCATCAGAGTTTTTAGTGCTGTTGTGGCGATCTCAGGGTATTCTGCCGTGACTTTATTCCAGGACACCGGAGTTGTTTTCTCAAACATACTTTTAAGGCCGCCGTCATTTGCGATCTCCAGCAGCTGTTCTTCTTCTTAAACAGACATGCTGGATTCACCTGGTTTGTTGATAAATGGGTCCGACAAATACCGTGTTGGTTTGTGTTCAGCGAAAAAGTGACGTGACCAAGACAAGCGTCTTGAAATGCGTAAAGCATGAGTCATAAACGAGAGGATCCGGTAGTTTTTCAAAATAAAACACTGTTTTATTTTGAAAAATGACCGGATAATAGATAAAACAGAAAAAATGTAATTTATTTATTCTTCTGTGCGGCCCGGTACCAAATGACCCACGGCCCGGGGGTTGGGGACCACTGTTCTAAAGGATGCGGCCACTGAATTCAGGGACAGCTTAGTCCTCTTGTCCTGCCTGTTGCTCTTTATCCATCTTTCACTTTATGCCAAACCTCTTGCCACTGTGTTGATTGGAGCCTGGGGTTGTCAGTGCCTGTGTCATCCAGGGGCAGTAGGAGAAATTTGCATGAAGTATAATACAAATAGTAAATAACTTATGTAAATACATAATTGTGCGGATTGTTTTGGACATCAAGTCATCATCTGAGCAGGTAAAATCCTCCATGGCCCAGAAGAGAAAAACAAAATCAATCAACAGTCAACATTTTAGTTTTTCTTTTTCTCACAGTTAAATTCAACCATTATCACATTGGGAGCTCTGTACTCGAAATAAAAAGGAAAACTGATTTTGAGACTGAAATGGAATTCTTTCAGTCACAGTCGTTACAATGTGAAAACAACCACTGCACATTTTAAATGGACTGTATTTGCTGTTCTAGTCTTGATGGCCACATAAAACAGAATGGGGTAGACAGTAATTGAACCGCCGGCCCTCTGTTTAGAGAATAACCCGCTGACCTCCTGAGCCACCACAGCCGCCTCAAACTCTACATCCCTGTGTTGACAGCTATCACTGTGAGGGGCCTGTAGAGCCAAAGGGGGTGGTGGAACTTCTGAAACATGTTTCATGATTAAAATCCAACTTTATTGTAAAAATTCAGCTCTTTACTCTTTATTTATAATTTGAGGCAAAGGACAGAGCCACTCTAATGCCATGGAACACCAACAATAACTCAGAGAAAACAATTTGCAAAACAAAAAGTATGTATCCTTGACACACAACAACAACAAGCAGCTTGAGTCCTGCAGTTTAGAGACGCTCTTCCTCGCTCTCACTCCATCTTTCCTCCTTCTTGCGCGACATAATATCATTCTTCTCGTCTAGTTCATTTCTCTGTGGGTATAGTTTTGTATCTACCGATGTCAAATTTACTTCAAATGCAGTCCAATCAGAACAAGGGTATAGTGAATTCTATAGGATTTAACTGAATCCTCTCTCAATGCAAACTGATGGGAGGTTGATGATTTTAATAACTTTTACTGACTGTAGCTCTTGATTTGTCTCCTCTAGGATCACTGTGATCGTGATAAGGATTATTAAAACACACTCTGTGTGTGTGAGTGTGCTGAGTGCGAAACCATAGTTTGAATTTCTCAGTCCGCTTTCTCCCATAAAACTACTGGGCTGCTCCACCTCTACTGATAATCATTTTTAGAGACGGAACATTTAAAAACAGTTAATCAAAGTCATGAGGGATTTATTATTGTGCAGGGAGACAGGAGCCCACACGTGGAGATGTGTTGTGTAAGGACATCAGGGAAGTGCTTTAAATAATGTTCATAAAAAATCTTTCACTAAAATCTCTTATAACAGCCACATTTTGATCCAATCATCTAATTAGACTGATATTTGGACAAATACCTCGTAAAGCCACACCAGCTCAGCCACAACTTAAAAGGAAAAGAAATCCAAGGCCTTGTTTATTGGGACTGATTAAGTGAGAGAAAAATGCTGCTTCAGTGGATCAGGCTTGTTATATAATAAACACTCATAGCATAAGAGGTAAAAAGGTTTTGATTTACATAATATTTCTGTTGGAATCTCTTGCAGGCCTGTTTATGTAGAGAGTCTAGACTGTTAATGCCGTAGTTGTTGGTTTCATTTTTATTTGACATATATTGCTTGTAGATAATAATTTATATTTATTTGCATGGAGCTGTGTATCATAGGTTTTAGTTTGTCATTTTATGCAACACTTTCATTCAAAGCTGAACTATATTGAGAGATGTTAAGTATTACCGTCTCTTTTAAACTGTTTAGTAAAATGATGTTAATTTAAAATTAGTCATGTTTTTTTTATTAATTTTATTCAACACTTTGCCGTAATTCATAATCTATAATAGGATGTCAATGTGAAACCCTCACATAGTCTTTATTGACATGATCCAAATGGAGATGCAGTGTGTCCCATAAGTGCAGAGTGTGTGAAGGAAATCTTGGTAAGAAAGACTGCATTTATCTGTAGATGGTAATGAGACAAAGTTATTCTCCAACTGGAGGACACGTGTATCTGATTTCTGATGAATAACTTCTCAACTCAGTTTAATTAAAGAAAGAGCTTCACTTTCTAACAGCTCAGTTTCTACTCACACTAATGTGGTTCAGAACTTGAACGTGACTACAAATCAATGTTGTCTGGGTTCAGTCCATTGAGCCTCCACAGCTAAGTGAGCATGAGGCTGTAACTCAGCTACTGCTGCACTAATCTGATGAGAAACAATGTCCGTCAGTAAATGAGGAAAAGTCTGGAATAGAAACGCTGATTAATTTACCTATCAACAAAAGTTCAATAAAGTGACATGGTGCATATTTATAAATAAGAAAGACACAATAATAATAATGACTTAAGAGATTTTACGTTCTTTTCCTAATAAAACTGATGACTTTTTTATCATTATGTGAATAAATTATAGAAATTTGATTTGTGTGTTTTAAGATATTTTTGTCATTTCAATTATTTAAAGTCCTCCCTGAGCAGATCCAGTGCATGTGGATGATTAAAGTCTGCAGTGATGTTTCTACATGAGACCTGTCCTGTGGACTGAGCACTAATATGATTATAGAGGCTCCACAGAGAGCCTGTTCACTCACCAGTAATCCAGAGCAACATCAGGGCTCAGTCCTCTCTACCTCTTTTATCCACGCTCTCTTTTGAAATATAAACCAGTTTAATCAATCTCTATTTATTAATCATCTTTCTTAGATCAAATGTTGTGCAGGGCACTTCAGAGATTTTCAGAGAGCAAAGAAGATGAAGAGGAATATGAAATGCCTCTTCCTCCAAATCAGCCTGAGTGAGAGCTGGAGGAAGATGTGTCAGAGCTGCTGGGAGCTCCGAGCTGCTCGTCACAATCATCCACTCCACTGGGTTGTGGAAAGCTGCACTGAGCTCCACTTTATACTCACTGACACCAGCATCAGCCTCTGCTTATCTATTCACACATTTATTATATCATTAATATTCTGACATTGACTAATAGTTTGTAGTGTTAACACGCAATCCAGACAAGTGTTGTTTTGATATTGCAAATGTTCTGTTTGAAAAATTAAATCACGTTGATGTTCTCAGTGAAGACATTTAATGTCCCTGGTAAATCTCCCCCCTCTCTGCCTGGAGAGAAGGTCAAACTCTGCACTGAGCCACATAAAATACACATCTTGAGTTTCGGTGGACAAGAGGCATCAAATCTGAGAGATGTGGTGTGACTGCCGCTGTAGAGGTCGAGGCTGAGAAGAACCAATAAAACACTGTAGGTGATGTATCTTTGATCTGGTAATCGGGAAACAAATGGCGGTTCAGACAAACTTGAAAAATATTATAGATTAGTCAAAAAACACTGACTTTATCAATGATTTATTCTGCTAGAATAGAGTGCTAGTTTCCTGACATTTGTAAATGCAAAGTTTACCACATTAGCTCACCTAGCTGACGTGCCTCATTCTCATAAACATTATATCCCATGAATTTCTTCAAATTTGGCACAATTATTTTCCTCATAGACTGTATATAAAAATAGACATATATTTGAGAGCCGGTGAAAATTAAGCAGTGAACAGTTTGTGTAGATGAAAACAATAAAGTGGCTGAGGACAAAGTTTAGAGCAGATCGGTGGCTCGGAGGAGGAGAGGGATGAATTTACAAGACCAGGAAATGTTGATCATAGGGTGCAACAAGGACACAGTGGTTATTTCTCCTGCTTATCCTTATTTGTCCAAATCTTCTTTTTGTCTGAGGTGACTCCTGAAAGTCCTTCACCAGATTATTAAGTGTCATTTAGTCTCCAGAGGAAAGTGAGAGATGAGGACAGAGGCAACACAACAGAAAAGAACTTGCCACCCTTAAATAAAAGCTCTCTTTCTCTTTCTCTTTTTTCTGACCAAAGGCCTTTTTAAAATGAAAGCTGATAAGCAGTAGCAGCTATTTATATGGTAATTCACTAAAGAAACACATGAGACAATCAAACACCTACAGTTGTAGAATGGAAATTAGATGTTTTGTGTTGCTCAGGTGAATATTTGGTACTTTTTTCTAGGTCTGTTTGAATAAATGGGTCTGACATGTGATGATATTCAGGGTTTGATGTGGGTACAACTTTAAACACCACAGATTCTTCCTAGATCTTAATAATCCTCTTTTGATATTGAATGGTCTGTCAGTGTTCAAATCCATCGGTCAATCTTCACGTCCATTGGACTCATTTACGACACTTAACTTGTTTGTGATAGCGTTGTGTGAACTGCAAGCAGAGCAGGTGCAGAGTGCAGCAATATGTAACTTCTTCCAGCAAGGGTTTATCCATGCATGAAATGAATTACCTTATACTTTAGATAGAATCTCAACTGCTAAAGATGCCCAAGGAATATATTACTGTGTGCTCTACAATAAGCTTTCAGGTCAGACAGGCTGAATGTTGAATATCACCTGACATCATATTATCCACATCCACCTCTCCTTTGTGCCTGGCCATCAGCAATGCAATGTTTATTTGATGGGAAGCCTTTGCAAACTGATTCCCTTTCTAACAGGTTTCAGTTGCTGTTAGTGTTTGTGCAGAGAACCATATCACAGACATTTTGCCTGACGTACAATACAGAAGTACATTGGTTTGAGATCAGCAGTCATCTTGGATTGAAGTGAAGTGATCTCAGGTCTGATATTAGGGCTGTAGAAGACGTAGGAATACATTAACTTATCATGTAGTATCCATGCTGACAATGTGCACTACTGATTTCAGTGAATTTTTGTTTTGTTTTATGTGATAGTTTTTTTCCTCTGGCTGTGGCTTCAGTTCAGTCTTTAAACAGCTCTCACTGTGAATTGAAAACACATTTCTCTCTGGTGTTTGACATTATCACTGTTAAGGTGTCCATCAAACAGAGCATCCTAACAGAGATAAGGTCAGGGGGTAGAACACACACTCTTATCTTTACAGTTTGAAGCTAATCTACAGCAGAACACTGGTCTGACCATAAGCTCCAATAAAACCATTAACTTGCAGCCACTGATGAAGTGTAACCATTGATTCCCTCAGGAAATGAGTCAAGTTGTCTGATTAGAACAGTCTGTCTTCATTTGTGGATTGATGAACTGGTGAAAAATCTATGGTTATTGTCTAAGCAACAACTGATGAAGTGTTTATTAACATCTATTTCTTGATGTAAATGTCCTACATCCACTTTTCTTTCACTGCAATGAAACATTACATTTCTTTTCATTGGACAGTGAATTGAGATGAAGCATTAGTAACAGTGACAGGTCTCTAGCCACTGACTCACGGTTCAGTCTCCACAGGTTGTGTGACCTCAGGCTCTGTTGTTTTAATGTCATGTGTCGTGCTGGCAGAGTCAGGAGACGCTCCAGGAGTGGATGTGACCCACAACCAGGTTAAGAGAGACACAGCAGGTAGGAGGCCAAGAGAGAGCAACACAACACAGTTCACTGCCAAGGTTACACACCTACACTGCTACACACTCTGCTACACTGCCAGAGGTTACTCAACTGGTTGGTGAAAAGATTCCTATGGAAGCAGCTGACTGGTTGTAACTACCTCTGGCTTGGAAAAAGGACAAGGAGCATCCTATCACAGCAGGAGAGTTCAGGATGAGAATAGTGAGGGAGGAAAGAGCCACTATCTGTCCCACAGGTAAAATACAAGACTGGAAGAGGCAGTGATGGAGCGTTGAAGAGACCATATTATGCTTTTTAAGGGTTTTACTTTCCTTCAGTGTGACATATAGCTTTCTATGTGCCTGTAAAATTACTGATAACGCAGGAAAGAATCTGGAGCCAAGGGAGTTCTTCACACCCACAGAAAACTCTCCTCGTTCCTGAGAAGTAGAAATATCTTTTGCTGTTTTTTTCCCCGGAAAAAGCATCTTTGTCATTAAGAAACACGGATTGCCTACCTTCAGCTTTTACTTGGATAGAGAGATATCAAACAATTATTATTAAATATAAGCAAAAATCAAATTGATCGGTTCATTCCGATTTTCAATAACAGACTCAGCTTAGAATTGGTATGTATAACCACTGTTACCATAGCTACAGCGCTGTTCACAGGTCAGCATGAAGCCTGAGGCTGAAAATGTGACACTGCTGAAGTATGTTCAAATCTTCTTGCCTGTAATAAAAGAGTAGACCAGCTGACCTATCAGAGTAATGAGATGTCAAACACTCAAGTAGAACGTGTGAACTCAGCCGATCCGCTGATGGTGCAAATGGGAACAAATCCATGGGCGTTAAAGCAGCAATATGGAATAGTCCACTAGTAGTGGCTAGGCTAGCGGACGTTAGCATTTCTCCCTCGTAGGAAGATATCAGCTGACATTAGAGCTTTAAAACATGGTGTAAATGACCTTGTTTTGAGTCGGATATGAATGTCAGGACTTGGATGACACCACAGGAGCAGTATGGAGGCATGTTGTGTGTTTTTCTGATGGTTTTACATCTGAAGATAAGTCCCTATTATCTTCAGTTGTATTATATTCAGCTGCTACCTTGCTGCTACACTGTTTACCCCTGAAACACCAGCAGTGTTTTGTGGACCCAAATACTTCACCCACCCCAATATCAAATGCAGATTTTCGGTAAACTATCCCTTCAAGTTAAACGTATGATCCTGTAAATTGCCAAAATGTGACACTTTAACAAGACAACCTGCCACAATGGATGTGACTCAGTCCCAGAAGAGAGAGACTGGAGAGACAGGGGAGGGAGGGAGTGGGTCACATGTTTTATTCAGCACTGTAGTGACCTTACAGATAACTCAGTTGTGTGTTGAATATTTTGACATATATTTTAAATTGAAAACCAACCCTGAAGCTGACTTTGTCCTCAATGTATTCCAGAAAGCAAAGACACCTTTCGTCAGGTTTTCATCCTCTGATTGATCCTAAAGTCTCACTGTGACTTTTGACTGACAGCAGACATATGAATATTTAACTAGGTGTAAATGTCCAAATAAAATCAGTCAAATCATCTGCACAGTTCTGCATCTTTTTTGTCTGTATGCGAAACATGGACAGGGAAACAGATCCATCTCTACAGAGCTACATTTCTCTGAATCCTGACATCATCCCGTGAAATCCTCTCCGTCACTTCCATCATTCTCTCTTTGAGTTTTTCAGGAGGAAACACTGACAAACTGACTGATTCACTGACTCCAGCTTTAACAATGACACAAGCTTGGGCTGCTTTTCTTTTCACAGAACAATGGCCGTGTTTGGGATATAACAGAAGATGATGTTTGTGATGTGTCACAGTCTAATCGTCAGTGCAGCTCTCTTTACTGAAAGTGAATCAGTCTATGTGCTGGTTCAGAGAAGCTCAGTGCTCAATTTCCTCTGGTAGACAAATAGAAGAAAACAATGAACTGATAGAAGAAAGAAAAGGAAAATAAAAACAGTTGTTAGTTTTAGTCCAGTTGGCTCCGTCAAAGAAGAAAGATCTCACAGTAACTGCACGTCGACAGCAGTGCAGGGCAATCCGTACAGTAACAGTGGGAGACAAGGAGAACAAGCCCAGACTTGGCAGTTATCATGATCAGGTCAATACAAAAGAACCGAACACTTGAACCCTGTTAACTTCCCTTTCTGCAGCTGTTGGAATCAGAGCTTCAGGAGCTAGAAATGTTGGAGCTTTAGTTCCCTATGAAGACACATATGCTCTTACTGCATGTCAGTCATGAGAGATTTTCTTCACATTAGACGTCAACATTGAAATAAGTTTGACTCATGACTTGTTATATCCATAAGTCAGGACTGAACACAGTTATTGTTTTTTTTAAACCATTAAAAATGCATTTTTAAATCCAGACTGCAGGGGTTTTCTGAACAGAACAAAAACGACAGTAATCTGCCTCCTCTCTTTTATAAGATGATATCAGCCTGACAGAAACAGAGTGAACGCTCCATCATATGCTCTAACTGTTGGACTTTAGTATAATAGTGTGAACATTGGTTTCCTTCTGGCTAATGTTCTGCCTTCCTGTGCTCACACTGAATTATTTCAGGGAACTGCAGAAAAAGGTTGAATTTGAACAGTTTGCTCACTAACAGGGATGATGGATGTGATGTGATGGAACAAGCACTGGTTCTTTCTCCCTGCTCTAGACAGAATAAGACAAGAGGTGTTCTTGGTGGTGGAGCAGAACCATGAATGGCCTCCAGCAGTAGAGAGGAGGTCAAAGAAAAGCTAACTAGTGGCTAAAGTCATAAAACACTGTAGCATCCCTGTGTCCTGCAGCTGACGTGATGAGGCCTGATACTTGGTTTCAGGTGCAGTCCCTTCCCCTTCCAGTCATGTCTTAGCTCAGCACTGCCGTCATGTTGCTTTGTCCCATGATGCTTCACTGTCTCCTTCATTTCCAGCAAACATCAATGTACAAGCAGGAGAAGCAGGAGCTGAACTCCACAGGCTCCCTCACGACTCAGCAATGAATAGTTCTAAAGACTTTTGAATAATGTGATTTGAAAAAGTATCATTGTAGAAAAGAATGATTGTTGGTGCAGAATAGTTTTTTCCAGATTCACAAATAGAGATAACGCATGTCCTGCAACTGAACAGCATTATCACTGTCATTTATCATTGTCGCTAAACTCTCTGTTAAAGTAAAATCTGTTTTGTAAATAGATTTTGCAGTTTGGTGTGTTGAAGCTGGCTTCATTGTGGAATCATTGATTCCTAGCAGGAAAGCGACATCTTCAATGTCAAACCATTTCTCACTTTAGAAACTGATCCTGTCTTCTCAGAGTCTAAAAGAGCTGGATCTACTCCATCCTTCATCCACCAAAGACACGTCACGTCTCACAGCAGAATAAGTCTCCATAGGACTTTGAGGATTTAAAAAACTAAATGGTTTAAAAACAAACAAAGAAAAATAAACTAAAATATCTTCAATGACACATATTTGTAGAGCAAAAGAAGTGTGAACATTTTTTCAAAACATGTTCACAGGTCAGCATGAAGCTGACTCTGTGTAGCGTGTTTGTGTTACATGTGACCTTCAGTTAATTTCAAGTTAACACTAAATTGACGCACTTTTTGTTTTAAGCACAGTGTTATTTGTTTTACATTTTCGCTCACACGTGTAGTTTTTATTTGATGGTGTAATGGCAGTTTTTAATTACATTACAGGACAGCACAAACAGTTACCAATTCTGGTAGTTTAATTCTTTACCCAGCTGCGGCCGGGGGCTAATGCTGAACCACTGAAAGATTCAACAAGAGCTATGAACAATGGAGTCACAGTACATTTATACAGTTTCAGACCCTCCTCACACAGGAGAATAAGTTGATCCAATCAGCTCTCTGTATGTCGTCACCAGGAAGTCCAGACATGTGGTCTCCCTCAACATTCAATAGATCTAATGTAATCATGACAACACAATGGAATGCTGATTCTGCTGAGTCTCAAGAGACTCTAGGTGTGAACAACATATCTCTCAGAGATCCCCCGTCTCTGGACAACATCACCTACAGTCATCTGATTGATTGGCCTCTGTTGTGAAAACCTTTGTTCTAACAACAGGCATAGTCTCAAAGCAAATACACATCTTATCAGAGGAAGTCAGTAAAACAGCCCAATGTTGCAAGTCTAAACCACACAGAAAACATATACATTATACTTGTCATTTCTTTCATTAAACATATCTAAGTACAAAATGTCCCATCACAATGGATAAGATAACATTTCCCCACTCAGAAAAATTTGTCTCTTGTGCTTTGTACAGCTTTGTTAACATTGTTTGTGTCAGAAAGTGAAAGTGTTTGCTCAGGGTTTTGGTTTATTGGACTTTTTCCTTCTTAGTTTGATGCTCATGCAGATTCTATGAAGGTCCAGCTACCAGTCGTCTCTTCTCTGCAAGCTTTGCACTTTTTCTATACAAACCCAGGTCGCATCATTTGCAACCAGTTTGACAGATACTGTGTTATCATGGGAGAGAGGCCCAGATACTGAATCATTAAAATGAGTCATGTGACTAACACTCCACTCATTGATATTCCACCAGAGCCCATAACATTGTCTCAATTCAGCGGCCACATCCTTAGGAGGCTGCATTTGAGGACTTATCACATCACAGCGGTGCAAATAGATTGTCCTTCTTCTAATTCTCCTTCAAATACAGCCAACAAATAAGTCCTGGCCCAATCTATCCCATGATTCATTGTGTCTCTGTTTTTCAAAGTGTTAATGGTGCTGGCAAGCGAAGATATGTCCAATGCTTGAGTATCATGCTTGAACTCTACCAAATAGCTTGTGAAACGGCACACATGTTAAACTGTTGTGTTCAACTGCAGCTCTGTTGCTAGGCAAACACAATACAGCTTGGATACAGCTTAGGTTTGGTTTACCATAGACAGAACGTCTGCTTGTTGGAGGGAAGGCACCACAAAAGTGACAAAATGTGTTAACATAGAGGGACCATTTACATTTCATTGTCAGACAGAGCCGCATTGCAACAGGCAAATAAATGGGACTCAGAGCTGAGAGGGGACCTCCGAGAACAGCTGATCCACAGCAAGTTTGTCACAACCCTCTTAAATACCATGACCGGCTACAGGAGCCTGAAACACCAAGGTCACAAACCCCCTAATGAGGCCCCATGTCTCTAACTTCCTACCAACGTATTTCTAATGTTAAAGGTTTGCTTGAAGACTAGAATATCTATAATGTCTCTTTGGGTATCTTAGGGGGGGAATTGATTTGTTTTGATGCAGGCCCCAGGTCCCCCCAGGTCCCTTTTGGTTGAGGCCCCTGAAGTCCCTCTTCTGCCTGCCCCACCTGCTTACATATAGAGTGACTGTTGTTTGTCCCCAGGGGAATTAGAAGCAAACAGACAGACGAGGCCGTCGGCCTCTTGTGTGTCCACTGCAGACGGAGTCTCCTCACATACGAGCTGGGAGGAGAAGCAGCTGTGAGAGTAAATGAAGACAGAAAGGAGCGTGATGATTATGTGTGTTTCATAAACTGTCTATAATCAACAGAGACACGTCTGCTTCAGTATTTAACTCTTGTGAATTTAGTTCATGAGGCCTGTTGGGTCCAAGGGACTGGCTCTGACACTTGTTTCAGTAGCAGGATTGAATTAAGAGACAACTGCATGTGTTTGTACAGAGCCACAGACAGTATCACATGAAGGAATCCAGCCAATAAAAGAAGCCTCTCTGCTCTGTCTTCCTGTCTGTGTGTGTCAGCATCACAACGTTCAGCAGCTCTGTTAATCCTGCAGGAAGTTTGAATGTGTCCGAGCACAGAAGTGACATCTTCCCTAATCTGTTTTCTACTGTAAATGGTAAACATGTGCAGCTTCTAGCTCTGGTTGCTGTCAGTGCCCGAGTCAGATCTGCTGCTGTGACTGTGATCAGGGCCCAGTAGGTTACAAGGCCGACTCAACGTGCTGCATCAGTCAGGATGCATGATAAAAGTGCAAACGTTTTGAAAGAGACAAACCCACAGAGAGAATCTGAGAAAAGATAGATACAGAGTCGTTCCCATTTAATGAACCAAGTCATTTGTGTCCACTGGAGATGATTCTAGTTACTTTTCCTTGTGTTTAATTTCATTGTACTTTACCTCCTGTCTTTGTATGCTGTCCCTTCTTCACTGATCACATGCTCCACCTTAATTCTTTCCTCCTGTGTCTCATTAACTTGTATTTAAACCCTTGTCACCACTTCATCTTGTCAGTTTCATGTTTTGTTTTTTGACCTTGCCTTTTTTTCTTCAGTGTTTTTTGGATACCTTTGCCTTTCAGCGTACTGAACAATTTAAGTCTTATTAAGAGTGTGTTTTGAATCTTTCCTCAAGTGTCCTCTTCTGCATTTGGGTCCTCACCTTTCTCTTGTCATAACTATGTGTGTGTTTGTGTGTGCCCATACATACATAATTTTTTCTGAGTTTTGTATCCAAATTTGAGCTTGTGATTTTCTTATTAAAAAACACATTTGCTATATCAGTTTAGTTTGAGAGAAACACCATTTCTACACGAGAAAGATGTGACTGTTGATTCCATTAGTTGTTGGACTCAGGAGTCTTGATTCTCTGTTCCAATACTGAACATCTTAAGTTTGAAATCACATTAACATCCTTTAACAAAGCAGTTTTATGTAAATGTAATGTATGTAGGCCAGAGCCCTGCAGTGCTCAGTTGAAATGAAGGACACATCCTCACATGATGTGAAGTGTTTGTTCTCTCTGTGAGGCAGAGGGATGCTGTGTGTCCCCTCAGTGTCCAGTCCTTGGTCCTGTCCTCTCATATGTCTCCATGTTGTGCTTAAACTGATCTAAAGCTGGACAGCTGTCCTCCCTCCCAGTCTGTCCTCTGTCACAGCCAGAGGGCTGGAGCTGCTCTCTCCTATCTTGTCGGTGTTTGGACCTCACTTGTCTTCTCGGTCTCTTCTCCATCAGACTCCCCTGACAGAGCAACCACACACAAACTGACCTCCATCTTGTGTCCTTCAAACCACCATGAAACGTCTCTTTTACTCATGTCATTGTATCCGTCCTGCTGTGTGCGTCTGCAGTTTAACAGACTTTCAATCAGACCAGTCTCCCTTTGTTGATGAGATTTATAGAGGGTGTTCAGAGCTGTCATAGGTTTAATATAATAATTGAAACATTGCCTACAGATGGAACATTTCTATGAAAACATTATTTTTTCTCCAGTGATATTTAGTTTCCAGTCAATCATTAAGAAAACAAATTGGGGGTTAATGATAAAGTCGCCACCAGTGTCTTGTTACCATGGTGATGTTAACGGTTGTCTTCACTAGTTTGTCCCCGCCTTTTAACGTCGCCAATCAACAGAGCTGCACAACATGAGAAAGTTCCCATTTATTTATTGGTTTTCACAATTGAACATGAAATCTTATACATACAGACGTATATGAACAAATTTCCTCCCCCCCACCCCAGGGTCAACATGAGAAAGTTTTACTGCCCCTTACTTTAACATTGTTAGCATGTCTGTTAGTTCTTTAGTCACTCGCGTTGCCTCTTCCATTCATCACTGAAGCTCAATCCATCAGGCTGGGAAGGATCCACCTGTTGGAGCCTTCATTTCACGATATGAAGGACGTATTTGTTGACCGCAATTGTTGGAGGCTTCGAAATGGGAGAGTCATATCTCTCCGTTGAGGTATTTGGAATGTATCCTCTGAAAGACGCGGCGTCTGATTAAGACACAGCTTGTGACTGTGTTGATGGACTATTTGCACTTTGATAGAGTTTATACTTCACATTTCACTTATTGGAGGAAAACTCAGATGTTTTACAATAGATGGTGATGTTTATTTTCTGCCTGAGACAAGATGTCGGTTTAAATGGCACATGCACCCTATATCCACCAGATTAATAACAACACATGCTCTCTATGAAACACTGGGAACAGAGGAAACTGCATCGATGTGTCTCAGACAGCTTGACAGTGGTGGGCGTGGTTGTTCCAGTTATTTGTCTCAGTGCCTCCATCTCTCTTTAACACCACTTTTGCAGTCACTGCCTAGATGGAGGCTCAGGTTTACAGAGTTTGACAGAGACAAACAGAGTGTATGTTTGTATTAGAAATATTGCAGACAAAATGAGGAGACAAGCTGAAAGGTCTGCAGAGACTCTAAAGGAGAATCCTCAGGGGAACAGCTGAGCTCTCTGCTTTTCTGCCTGCTGATGCTGCTGCAGAGAGAGAGAGAGACGTCTGTGAGATTCTGTCTGTGAAGATGTTCATCAAACAACACAAGAACAACAACAAGAAGGTCAGAGGTCAGAGTTTCCCCTGTGATCTTTTTGTTGAGGCCTCAGTGACTCTATCCTGACAGATCCACACTCGTATCATACAGGATGCGTGTCAGTGATTCTGTAGAGATCATGGACAGAAACATTTAATAACGGAGAAAAAGTTTAGTGTCAAATGTCAGATCTTCTCTGGACTAGTTGTCTGTTTGAATAGAAGCTAGAGTCAGGGGTTATTTTCAGACTCTTTGTACATGTGTGTTGGTTTTCAGCCCCAGAGAACCAGGAGCTTTTTAATCTTGCTTTGCTCAGAGATGTTTTACTCTGTGGCATGGAGACAGACTCATCAAAGATTGCCTTGATGTCTCTCTCGCTCTCGCTCTCGCTCTGCTCACACTCTCACACGCACGCATAAAATAAATATATAGTGGAATAATGATAAGAGAATGGCTGTATGCTGAACAGTGAGACAGTTCACAGTTAAATGTACTAAAAACATTTTTTATCCGGACTTCATCTCTTGACTTGAACCTTTAATGATCGTTCAGGGGAGGGTCAATTAAAAGGTCATGTGTCATCAGTGTCAGTCTTGTCTGTAGAGCAGCACCTGAGCTGAAGGACTGGCTCCTCTGTGAGTGTCTCTCACTGCTCTTCTCTATTTCTCTATTTTTATTCAGAACAAACATGAGCAGCTGAATGTCACGATTCTTTGTCTGGAGCCAGTGTTTTGTTTTGGGCTTTGGAATATTTCCTTGTGGATGTTTTTTTTGACTCATTGTGTGTCTGGACTTAGGCCTTGTTATTTTCCTTGTGTTTGGTTTTTGGGTTTCTATCTCTGAATTTTGAGTTATTCCCTTTGTTTTTAATTTTTTACACTTTTTTGCTTGTGTGTCTGACTCCCTCTTTTGTTAATTACCTAATGCAAAATATAAATCTATTATATTTTGCATTAGGTAATCTCATTGCCCAAATAATGTGCCTCACATTTGTTGTGAATGCAAGTGAAAAACTGTTCATTATACAGCAGAGTTTAATTCAACCATATTATTATTACCTTCCCCGACGTTTTCTATATTTCTAATTACTGTCCATGAGACAGGTTATTGTATTTGACACTTTTATCCATGGGTGCAGTCTACCCATCCGAAATAATGCACTTTCAGGCAGGTAGTTAATTGCATTGTAACACACAGCTCAACCACTGATTACACAAACGTGTCTATGTCCATCGCAAACTGTACATATGTACATCTACAGACTTTGCCTATATATTTTAAATTGCCTGAGGTAGTACATTGTCGAGTCTTGTACATTTTGACACACAATCTGTTGACCAGCGCTCCCTAGCAGTCTGTGGGGGCGGGGCCACTTCACTCTACAAACTGATTTGTAGGTCTTCTTCTAAATGCTAGGATAAATTATAACAGCAGCCAGCAACTGGGTCAAAATCACCACAAGACCATTATGATAAAGGGGTGAAGGTGTAAAGGGGTGTATCGGGGGGTGATGCTAAATGTTCATTTTGTAGTTGTTATGCTTTATATCATGCTAAATAACAGAACTTTTAATTGAAAAGTTGTGAACTTGAGTCTGATGATTGTGTCAGCTGAAATTGCTGTAATGCAGTTAAGTATATTTTTTAAAGTTATATATAAACCACACATGTGAACAGGACAAAGCAAAATAAGTTTCACTTTATTAAAAACATATAATCTTCACTGCAGATATGCCAGGTAGGATGAACACAAAGTGTTCTTACTTCACTCTGCACCATAGACTGAAAAAGCTCTGCACACAAGGTCCATTGTTTAAACAGTAAAAAGTGACAGTATATTGTTTCAAATCAATCAATCAAATTTTATTTGTATAGCCCATATTCACAAATTACATTCATCTCATAGGGCTTTAACAGGGTGTGGCATCCTCTGTCCTTAACCCTCAGCAAGAGTGAGGAAAAACTACTAAAAACCCTTTTAACAGGGTAAAAATAAGTAGAAACCTCAGAGAGAGCCACATGTGAGGGATCCCTCTCCCAGGACGGACAGAAGTGCAATAGATGCCACGTGTAAAAACATTCATCATTAAAGTCTTTAGCGGCATTGATGCAGTCCCGCTGCAATCACAGTCCATGGTCAGCAACCAGCAGAACCACGATCCACCATCCAGACCAGAGGCCACTCCAGTCCTCAGTCACCGTCCACCGCCGCCCACCAGGACCCACCACGAGCCATCGCCGTGGCCCTGGTCCACCTCCTTTACCCAGTGCCAACGCGACACAGGGTCCGCCACCAGCACCACGATCAGCCCACACGACACAGAATCCGCCACACTGGGTCCACCACTGCGACCCCCGATGCGCGATCCACAAACAGCAATCCATGGTGCGGCCACAGAGGCCCTGGATCTGCGGGTGTTAAAGCAAAGGGACCCCGGGGAAGTTAGGGATGGAGAAGAGGAAGGAGAAGCTGGAAAAAGAAGCTCCGTGTGTCATATGTCATTAAATAGAGCAAGTTACGTTCTGCCTCACTAATTAACTCTAACTATAAGCTTTATCAAAAAGAAAGGTTTTGAGCCTACTCTTAAACAAACAGATGGTGTCTGCCTCCCGAACTGAAATTGGTAGATTATTCCACAAGTGAGGGGCTTGATGGCTAAAAGCTCTGGCTCCTACTCTACTTTTAGAGACTTTAGGGACGACAAGTAAGCCTGAATTCTGGGAGCGGAGTGCTCTAGCGGGTTTATAAGGTACTAACAGCTCTTTAAGGTAAAAAGGCGCTATATTATTAAGGGCCTTGAAGGTGAGGAGGAGAATTTTAAATTCTATTCTAGATTTAACTGGAAGCCAGTGTAGCGAAGCTAATACTGGAGAAATGTGCTCTCTTTTCTTTGTTCTTGTCAGGACACGTGCTGCGGCATTTTGGACAAGCTGTAGAGTCTTTAACGACTTACTGCTGGAGCCTGATAATAATGAGTTACAATAGTCCAGTCTCGATGTAACGAAGGCGTGGACTAGTTTTTCTGCATCTTTTTGCGAAAGGACATGCCTGATTTTTGAGATATTACGCAAGTGGAAAAAGGCAGTCCGAGAAATTTGTTTTAAGTGACTATTAAAAGATAAATCAGGATCGAAGATCACTCCCAAGTTCCTGACTGTTTCGTTGGAAGCAAGGGCAATGTCGTCTAGCGCAGCTATATCATTAGATAATTTATCTCTAAGGTGTTTGGGGCCAAGTATTATAACCTCTGTTTTGTCTGAGTTTAATAAGAGAAAATTGCGGGTCATCCAGGTTTTTATGTCCTTGAGACATGCTCGAAGTTTAGTTAATTGATTACTTTGTTCAGGTTTTATTGACAAGTATAACTGGGTGTCATCCGCATAGCAGTGGAAATTTACCGAGTGTGTCCTGATAATGTTTCCTAGTGGAAGCATATATAATGAGAATAAAATTGGGCCGAGCACAGAGCCCTGTGGAACACCATGGTTAACTTTGGTGCGCACAGATGTCTCATCATTAATTTGCACGAATTGGGAGCGATCAGAAAAATAAGATTTAAACCAATTAAGGGCAGTTCCATTAATTTTAATTAACTGTTTGAGTCTTTGTAATAAAATTTGATGGTCAATTGTGTCGAATGCTGCACTGAGATCTAACAGAACGAGGACAGACACAAGTCCCTGATCTGAGGCTATTAAAAGGTCATTAGTGACTTTTGCCAAGGCTGTTTCTGTGCTGTGATTGGCTCTAAACCCCGACTGAAAGTCTTCATATATATTATTTTCCTGGAGAAACTCACACAGCTGATTGGCTACCACTTTTTCTAAGATTTTAGACATGAAGGGGAGATTAGATATTGGTCTGTAATTGGCTAAAACCTCTGGGTCTAGGGTGGGTTTTTTGAGAAGGGGTTTGATTACTGCTATTTTAAAAGACTGTGGTACATAACCTGATGATTATGACAGATTGATTGTGTTAAGTAACGAACTATCAATTAGGGGCAGAATTTCTTTAAGTAATTTTGTAGGAATGGGATCTAAGATACAGGTTGTTGGTTTAGAACCTGAGATTATTTTGGTAAACTGATCACAAGTGATCAGAGAGAAGCTGTCTAAATAATGGTTAGGATTCTCAGCCATTTCTGAGATTTCTGTTATTGGGAGGGTATTAGTGCCAATTGAGGGCAGGAGATTGTTGATTTTATTTCTAATGGTTAGAATTTTATCATTAAAAAAGGTCATAAAGGTATTGCTATTTAGGGATCGAGGAATACTGGGTTCGGTGGAGGTGTGACTCTCTGTCAGCCTGGCTACAGTGCTGAAGAGAAACCTGGGGTTGTTTTTATTCTCTTCTATTAGTTTTGAATAGTAGGCTGCTCTTGCTTTGTGGAGAGCCTTTTTATATTCTTTAACACTATTCTTCCAGTCTATGAGGTTTTCAACATGGTTGCTGGAGCGCCACTTCCTTTCTAGTTTTCTTGATAATTGTTTTAACTCATTTGTCTGGGAATTATACCACGGAGCTAATTTACCATGTTTGACATTTTTACTTTTTTAGAGGCGCTATTGAATCTAATGTTAATCGTAATGAGTCTGCAGAGCTATCGACGAGGTCGGTCGATCTCAATGGAGCTCGGGTTTTTAAAGAATTTGTTCTTTATATCTACGGATAATACGGGTTTAAATGTAATTGGAATTATTTCCTTAAATTTAGCTACAGCACTATCAGGTAGACATCTAGAAAATGAGTTTTTTATTGGTGGCATATATTCATTTATTGAAAAATGGAAGGTTATTAAATTATGGTCTGATAGAACTGGATTGTGCGGGAGGACTGTTAAATGTTCAATTCCGACACCGTACGATAATATAAGGTCAAGTGTGTGGTTACAACAATGAGTCGGTTGGTGCACACACTGACTGAAACCAATTGAGTCTAGTATTGAATTAAATGCTACGCTACGGTAATCTTTCTTATTGTCAACATGGATATTAAAGTCACCAACAATAATAATTTTATCGCTCTTTAGGACTAAGTTTGATAAAAACTCAGGGAATTCCGTTAAAAATTCAGTATAAGCCCTGGGAGGATGGTAAACTACAGCAAATATGATTGGCTGTTGGTGTTTCCTGGATTGGCGTGGAAGACTAAGAACCAGACATTCAAATGATTTGTAGCTTAGGTTAAGTTTAGGTTTTGGATTAATTGATAGACTGGAGTTAAAAATAGCAGCAACTCCACCTCCTCGCCCAAATTCTCTGGGAACCTGTGCATTTATATGACTGGGGGGAGTAGATTCATTTAGACTGACATATTCATCAGGATGCAGCCACGTCTCAGTGAGGGACAATACATCTAGGTTGTAGTCAGAGACTAGTTCATTAACTAAAAGAGCCTTAGTTGATAGTGATCTAATGTTTAAAAGACCACATTTAAAAGTCTTAGTTCCCTGTGTTGTTGCAGAGGTTGTTTTAATTTTTATTAGATTTTTGTGTGGAGTTCTCGCTCTGTTATTGTTTAATTTCAATAATTTAATCGGACGGTGGACAGACACAATCTCTATGGGGTTGTGTGACTGATCCAGAGGGAGCGCAGAGAAGTGTTTAGCACTGCAGCTCTGCTTCCTGGTCCCAACTATGGGTTGTCATGTTATAGACTTTGTAATATTCCTAGATAAGAGAGCTGCTCCATCCCAAGTGGGATGAACGCCGTCTCTCATAACAAGACCAGGTTTTCTCAAAAAAGTTAGCCAATTATCTACAAAGCCCACACCGTTTACAGGACACCACGTCGACAGCCAGCGGTTAAAAGACAACATGCGGCTAAACATGTCATCACCTGTTGTATTGTTTGAGGAGGACTCACTGATGGAAAGGAATAATTCTGAAGTAGCTCCAGAGCGTTAGCACAGGACAAGAGAACAGACCATTACAAACAGGCAGGTTTAGAACAGGCGAGGCACTAGTTACTTTAAATAGCTGAACCTGCTGCTTTTCTTCTCGTGTTCTTCCAGGCGACTGAGTCCTTATAAATCAGCTACTCCTGTTTTTTGTCTTGATCATAATTTTTGCTCCTTCCCCCCCTCGTTTGCGAATAGACACTGCTGATGCCTCTCTGGTGATAGCAGCAGTGTAATGGAAACGCAGTGAGATGAAGCAAATGGTCTCAGTCCTGTTAAGTAGTGACTCCCATGTTTCTACGGATAAAGACTTCATTTTATAAAGACTGAATTCTTTACAGTTACTTCCAGTTAGTAATCCAAGGCTTTCTCATTGTGGACTGAGACCAACGGTAATAACACATGTATTCATTTAAACTGGGTCTGAACCAGACGGACTGAAACAGACCAACATCTCTGGGAATATGTTGGCAGTTTGTCTTTTAGCTGCAGTTTGGTGGAGCATGGTGTATACAAGGTGCAAAACAGTCATCAATCATAAACTCTGAAGAGACACATAGAATCAGTTGGGATGTGGTGTGATGGCAACCACTGGGATAGATTTTCGAAAAATAGAAAAGGAAGCTCCAAGAGTCATTAGCTTCAGAGAACAATTGTCTTACTTTACTGTAAATTATCCATTTGCTGTAGATCCCCTCCCTAAAGTGTTAAATTTGGAAATTTGAGGAGCTAAAATGTCAGTGAGCAGCATACAGGCTCTTGTACTCTGCAACTTGTGTATGATGACCAATGACACTTCTTACAAAAAACCTGCATAGAAACCATCTCTAATGTTATATTCCCCTTTTCCTCAGCATCAATAGGAAATCTCCAAAAAGGAATCAAGATACGTTTGTGTGTCCCAAAAATTGGTTATATTTGTATTACTATGTATTATTATTCATTAGATCTCATACGGAAAAATAAAAAGTCACCATAACTACGGTGAGATTTGAAGGGAGATATCATCCTTCTGTCCCAGTAATGATCACAGATGTCTTCACATGAGGGACAAAAGGATGATAAAGTACATTTTGATGTTCACTGGAGCAAAGAACAGTACGAATGTGTCTTTCTCAAACTCTGGCTTTCCTACATTTCTGGAGAATTTAAATCACAATAATGATGTCATTTTCAAAACAATAACTCTCTCTCTTTCTCTCTCATTCCTCTTTGAATCATTCTTTCTATGACAGTAAACATTTGTCAGACTTTCTTTTTGAGCTTATCATCCGTCACAGATTGTAATTCTGAGTTGTTGGAAAGACTGGCCATTGGGTTTAGCATCTGTGGACTGACACTGTCAGTCTTTTTATTGGCTCTCTCTGTGTCTGTCATTCAGTGAGTGCATGAGAGGCTGCTGTTTTGGAAATGCAAATAAGTTATAAGACTGCTCTTTCGTAAATATTGGCAGTTACTGCTGTAGAAGTAAAAAGTGGTACTTTTGCTTATGTTTAACACTACTCTCCATTCTGTAGTCGGGCAGTTAGATAATGGAGGAGTCCAGTGTGGTGGGTTATGAGTTTAAGAGGCATTTTATGGGACCCTTGGTAGCTTTGCACTAGAACAATTTCAGGCCTTTTCCGCAAACTAATGGCCTGAAACCAAGATGGTGGAGATCAGGTCTGGAATTGTTTTATTGTTTGCCACACAGACAGAGATAAACACAGTTTTCATACTCGCTCTAACAAATATGTGGTACAGTCATGAATAATGTATGAACACATGCAGTGAGGATGTCAGAGGAGAAATGATTTACATTTCATCCGCCTGACTGATGAACCCTGCAGCTTTGACTCCAACATGAAGCATCACTTGACTTTCTTGTCTCTGAGAAGCAGAGTCTATCATCTTCTCTGACTTTGACACCAAACTGTATTTTTTTTATTGACATGAAACTTGATATGCTTGCACCTAATGTTTGCTCAGTTTATGTCTTTGTGATGCTGCTTTAACAACCTAAAAGGGCCGTATTTACCTTTTCTCTAGAAAAGGTAAATAAAATGCGAAATAATGTACGACGAAGATCAAATATAATAAATTTGAAGTGTAAGAATATCAAGTGCACTGAACATATCTTAAGTGATACAATGACACAAGGGGTGCACTTTTTTCTTTCTTAAATCATTTGTTTATTATATTAAAAAGTCGATATAAAGCACATATTTGTCAAGCAAAATAAAAGAGATTAAGATGGAATAAAAGAGTTGAAGGGATTATAAATGGTATATAAAAAGGATAAATCTGTATAAAAATAAAACAAATTGTTGAAAGGATAAAAATAACAAAGGGTAGAACTTTATGGAATAGAAACAGAATAAAACACAATGATGGAATGACCATGTAAAATTGTTAAAGACACTGACAAAGTTTTCAACCTGGTTTAAAGACGCAACAATACATTTAAGAGATTTCTGCTGTGAATCAGTGTTAACCACCCTGCTTCAGTATCATTGTCACCATGGTAACACTTGAGTTGTTTGCTGTTTAGTCATGTCTGTTGTTTGTCACAGAAGCTTTAATGAGAGCCGAGGGGAAGAATCAATGAGAAAACCAATTTCTAATCAGTTCACTTTGACAAACAGTGGCTTCAGATTCTGTGTCTTTATGTTAATGTACTGATCGATCATTTTGTTTTATTGCAGGCGGTTTAATGATATTTCTAAAACTGACACTTTGATCATAAACAATAAAACATAAACTCGCACATTTTCATCACTTCTTTATATTTGTAGGGTAAATATGAGACCCAGAAGACACATTGCTGAGGATTTTGTCCGTGCAGTCATTATTACAGTTTGAATAATGTCTTTTAAATGGTTTCAGTTATAGAACTTGTAATGTGACAGTGAGCTGATCCACTTCTCTCACATGACAAATCATCAGTTTTAAATCATTTGGATAAGATGCGTAGGGAGAAAGTGAAATATGTTGCAGCATTTTCCTGGTGAAGTGTTTTATTCATCAGCATAATGGAGGAGCATCACCGCTGCTGGATGTCAGGTGTGTGTTTGTGACTAACAGCAGTAAATCACTTTCAGTAAATCTCAACATGAACCAATGAAAAGTGTACAGCACGGCTGGAAGCTAAATGAGCATGAGGTCTAAATATCAGGCCGCTCTGATAAACCTGTGGATGTGTTTCCTCTGCTCAGTTAAAGACAGTCAAAGTACATGAGCGAGCTTGTAGCTCTCAGCCCTCTCTCTCTGTTCTCTTTGTTTTTCTCATTACACCTCTCACCTGCTGTGTTCACATTGTACCGGCTGCTCTTTGAAATTGTTTTATATCAGTCTGGTCTCTGTGTTATGATCCTGGGGCAGACATATAAGCAGTGTCTGATCCAAAGAGAAGAAAAAAGGTTTACTAAATGAAAGATACAATATGTTCAAACTTATTAAGATAAATGTAATGAAATGTGATGAAACACAACACAACACATTTTGACAAACAGAAGATACAAAGCTTACACCGTTGGCACCCCTTCTTCAGCAACTGAAAACATGTCCACACAAGTTAGCTGGTGTGTTTCTAGAAAAGCAGCACATTTGCTAGCATTACAATAGCTAGCTAGCAAGCTAAGCTAATGTTAGCAAAGTAGTCTGTGGCCTACTCACAAAGGGACTTTAGCAGATGAGCTAACATGAATGTACAAAGTAAATTAAGCATAACACCTATACCAGTGGCTTCACATCCACGAACTGTCTCATCAAATGAGGTATAAAATCATCCAGCATACATCTGTCCTCCTGGGTCAGGTGCTGTCTGTCCTCCTGGGTCAGGTGCTGTCTGTCCTCCTGGGTCAGGAGCTGTCTGTCCTCCTGGGTCAGGTGCTGTCTGTCCTCCTGGGTCAGGAGCTGTCTGTCCTCCTGGGTCAGGTGCTGTCTGTCCTCCTGGGTCAGGTGCTGTCTGTCCTCCTGGGTCAGTGCTCTCTGTCCTCCTGGGTCAGGAGCTGTTTGTCCTCCTGGGTCAGATGCTGTCTGTCCTCCTGGATCATGTGCTGTCTGTCCTCCTGGATCAGGTGCTGTCTGTCCTCTCAGTGGCGTCCTGGGTCAGCTGTCTGTCCTCTTGGGTCAGGTGCTGTCTGTCCTCCTGGGTCAGGAGCTGTCTGTCCTCCTGGGTCAGGTGCTGTCTGTCTGTCTCTCCTGGATCAGGTGCTGTCTGTCCACCTGGGTCAGGATCCGTCTGTCCTCCTGGGTCAGGATCCGTCTGTCCTCCTCGGTCAGGTGCGTCTGTCCTCCTGGTCAGATGCTGTCTGTCCTCCTGGATCAGATGCTGTCTGTCCTCCTGGATCAGTGCTGTCTGTCCTCCTGGGTCAGGTGCTGTCTGTCCTCCTGGGTCAGGAGCTGTCTGTCCTCCTGGGTCAGGTGCTGTCTGTCCTCATGGGTCAGGAGCTGTTTGTCCTCTTGGGTCAGGTGCTGTCTGTCCTCCTGGGTCAGGTCGTCTGTCCTCCTGGGTCAGGTCCGTCTGTCCTCCTGGGTCAGGTGCTGTCTGTCCTCCTGGGTCAGGTGCTGTCTGTCCTCCTGGGTCAGGTGCTGTCTGTCCTCCTGGGTCAGGTGCTGTCTGTCCTCCTGGGTCAGGAGCTGTCTGTCCTCCTGGGTCAGGAGCTGTCTGTCCTCCTGGGTCAGGATCCGTCTGTCCTCCTGGGTCAGGTGCTGTCTGTCTTCCTGGGATCAGGTGCTGTCTGTCCTCATGGGTCAGGGCTGTTTGTCCTCCTGGGTCAGGTGCTGTCTGTCCTCCTGGGATCAGGTGCTGTCTGTCCACCTGGGTCAGGTGCTGTCTGTCCTCCTGGGTCAGGTGCTGTCTGTCCTCATGGGTCAGGTGCTGCTGCTCTGGTCAGTGACCTATTGGGTGAAAGGAGAGCAAACTGTCCTCTGACGTCACTTTACCCAAGTAATCTTTATTCCATTGTGTTGGGTCGTGCAGTCAATACAGAAGGGTAGTTATTATTACTTGGCGTGATAATACAATTTAATCATCAAAATTATGATACATAATTACTAACTAACTTCAACTAGCAGTTTAAAAACCACAGCATTTTGAAGTAAATTATATTTTATTGAAGAATTTAAACCAAAATCCACGTAAACTTTACATGGCCAATTTCTTTTCACATTTCTGGAATGCTCAGCCAGATCATCTGTTCTCTACAATTACCAATGTTTTCAGCAGAATTCTAAAGGAAATGTAAATTGAATACATTATTAGTAGAAATTATACTTTTTAATTCATTAAAACATACATTAACAGTGGTAAAGTAGAAATATGCTTTGGGGGATGATATACCAATGGTATTAAAGGATTAATCTAATGGTTATGTAGCTGCTCTTTTGCACCTCAATACAGAATTGGACATTTAATCCAAAAGGCTCCGTCAGAGTAAACGGTTTTGGTAAATGGTTTTGTATTTATATAGTGCTTTTCTAGTCTGATGATGACCACTCAAAGCGCTTTACAGTACAGTTTTACATTCACCCATTCACACACACATTCATACAGTGCATCTACCCCAGCACTTTAGTTATTCTATGGGGGGCCATTCAGGGTTCAGCAACTTACCCAAAGACACTTCGGCATGCATAAAGTGTCTTGTCTGTTAGAGCAGGGCCCTGCTGCTCTTTACAATGCGCTCATTGGAATAATGGGAATGTGCCAGGAAGAGCAGTGAGATTAATGAGTGATTCTTTATATCTAGAACTACTTCATATAGGATATGAAGAGCTCCCCTCCAGTTGACTGAATCCCTGCAGCCTCCTATATGTGCAGGTTTGTGTCTCACATAACTTACATTTACTGTATACCGTAGGGTCATGTGTTTCAGCTTTAAATGCTTTAGGTTTCTCCAATTCTATTTTCTGATTAAGAAGAACATACGTAATGGGAACTGTGCTGAGAGTCTTTTGTTTAGTAAAGAATAGTCTGAACTGTACAATAACCAGCACATGTCCTCCTCACACTTCTTTTCTAAAAATAAAACAAACAGTGAGTAATACAATGTAGGCAGCTTCGAAGGATAATACAGTACATTGGATGAAATCTTTCGAGTAGTCAGTCCAACACACAGGCAGGGCCATTTACCTTTATCATTCTGCCAGTTTCCATGTATTCAGAGACTTGGATATTGTCGAGGTTAGAGGATGCCCTTTAACTTAAAGATGGACGCCTATGCTTATTCATCTTTTAACTGTGACTCTGACCTCAGCCTTTGGACTCTGCTCCTACAGTCAACACACAATAAAGTTGTTAGCTACATACGTACTCATCATTAGAGGGGAACCTTTTTAAAATCAAGAGCCATTTCAATTCTTAAAACATCCTTCAAGGATCATACTTATGGACGTCCTCAGTGGTGATAATGGTCCGTCTGCTCATGACAGATTAATGTGTGCAAGTGAGTGTGTGTGTGTGTGTGTGAGAGAGTAGGAGACAATTGTCCATAAACATAAACAAACCAGTTATCAAACGACCACAGTCTATTTGGTTCTAATGTTAAATTTAGCTCATAATCCCACAGCTGCTCTCTTTTCCTCACAGTCAGTGAACTCTTGACTTTAAAAGATAAAAAACAGTGTGACTCTAGATATTGTAAGGTTTGTTATTTTGTCTGTTTTGGCCAGAAGCAGAAGAGCTGCTGAGGGAGACATGTGTTGTAAAGCTCATATGTTAGGATGGTTGCTATGGGTGACTCACATATTTCAATTTTGAATAAAAGTTATCTACTGAAACAACAATACTTAGATAAACAAGCTTTAAAAAGTTCTTGCCCACGTTTATTCCTTCAGGGTCAGTTTCAGTGACCTATGCAGTTTAATAAATAAGTTATATCTACAGATTCCAACAATTCATTATTTTATCTTTCTGTGACCAAACCTGTCTTAACCAGCAGCTGAAGAAAATAGATAGATTCACGTCTAAGAGCCACATACTTAAGTTACATTTCAACCTTATCTTTTGTTGCAATGAGGTTAGTCTTTAACTTTTGTAAAAGCCAATGTCTCTGCGTCACTTTGTAATAAAACCTGACCTCCTGATTCAGCACATTGTAGAGTGTTATTCAGACAGGTTTAACGTTGTTTTCTTTTGAAAAAACATTTATATAATTATCAAATCAATGCTTAAAGTGACTTGTAGGTGAACAATTTTGAATTTTAAAGAGATTTTATCTTTAAAATTTATAGAAAATATAAGGTTTATAAGAATGACAAAAATGTTAATACCCATGTTTGTGCCCTTGTGCAGACATAGTTTCAGCAGTTACATTTCCTCACTAAACACACTTAACCACAACAGCTGACAGAGTGGAGTTTGTTCAAGCTGCACAAATACAATTGTTCGTCATGGAGAAAAACAGTTTGTAATTTGTATGAGAAGTTCCCTCATTGATTCATCCTCATAAACTCTTTTCAACCATGAAGAGGAACAAATGCGCTCAAAGGGTTTTACTTGTGGAGACAAGCAATTGTTTCAGTACTGAAATATATCACATCATTAACGTAGTGACACTGGGATTTGCAATATATCACAAACTGAGTCACACTGACGGAAGGTGTTCTCTAAACACAGGCAGAACATTTTTTTTTCCGTCACAGCCTGGACTTCTGCCAATGTGGTTTGCACACAATGCTATTCTAAATGTTCTATTACTAAAATGATATTTTTTTGACAATCATGATGAAACAGACAAATTGCACTTTAAACTGTATGGATTGAAATATCTTTCTAAAGGATTCTTGTTGAATGCATTTTGTTGTCACTTTGAGCTCTGTTGTTGTTAAGTGTCTTTGAGAACTAGGCCACAGTAGGAAGGCCTACCTTGTTTATTTTAATTTGTTAAAAGCTTACGAGTGCAGTGGCCTGGTTTAACTTGAATCATCATACTGGTGACACTTGTGCATCATAGGGTTGAATTTAACATTTGTACAGTGATTTAGAGGAGATTTCAAAATATTGACATATACTTATATCATGTATTGGGAAATAGCCTAAAAATATCACAATATTCCTTTTAGGCCCACGCCCGGATCCAATGTTATTTAACAATCGGAACCATTAAACAACTGACGTATCCTGTAAAAATATCTTATATTATTATATTTATTTACAGATTACAGCTTTAGTGGTTTTCCAAATGGATGGATAGATACATGGATGACAGCTTCTAATTTATTATCATTTAATGTATTTTTGTCATCTGTATCTACATTAAGGTCAGCATAGAACATGATCATTCCTTGCCTTGAATAGATCATTGTCATTTTAGTTTTAGTTGATAAGAGTCTCAAACCCTACTGTGGAGAAAATAATTTGAGGAAAATATTTATTCTGATTTCATGGACACTGTGAATAAAAATGATTTTGCTTTTGTGCTCATGCTGTTTCTTAGATGAGCTCGCTACCAATTGTTCTGGGAGTCTGTATACATTTTTCAACAAATATGCAGTATATTATATTTCTGTGCCAATGGAAAAAGGGATTTGTTTTCTTGGGGAAACAGAAGTTTCAGAGGGTTTTGAGTGAAAGTGTTCCAAAATGTAAATATGAAAGCAATAAACCCTGCTCTCACACTGACAGCATAAGCTCTTGAATAAACATAGGGAAAACTATGCCCATATGTATCAAGGTGATATATATGTATTAACCTGTAGACACAGTAGAGAAAGGTGATGTGATGACATTTGAAATGATGCAGGGAGACTTCATCAATTTTTGAAAGCCGTTTGTCACAGACACAACAGAGCTGCTGTTGAGCTCATCCCGTCTGCTCTGTCAGTCACATGGACATTTAAACTGCAAGTTTCCAGCCTCTGATGCCATCATCTGATTTGATTCTTGATGTGCAGGACAGGAGGAAATTTTTCCTCTGTTGATAAAGTAAAAGAAGCACGTATAAAAAAGAGTGACATAGTAATCAATCAGTTTAAAAAAAAGTGTGTATAATGATAAATGTTGTAATGATGCAGTAATAAAACAAGACTTTTCTGTCTTCTTTCAGGTAAGTGAGATGTATGAGCTTTTTCAGAAGAGAAAAAAAAAGTGAGACAGATCCTATATACATTCTACAGCAGCATATAGTGGGTTTAATCTTTGTTTCTATGACGATGAGAGACTGTACCCAGAGAGCTGCTGCTGACATGACTGACGGCCTAAATCAAGCTTTCTTTACACATACATTTCCTCTGCCCTTCCATAGAAACAAGGCTGAGAATCTTCATATGAAGAAAGAGTAACTCTACTTGGGTCTTAGTGTCACTGATTCTTTGTTGGAAGTTATAAATCGTAAAAATTTTAAAAACGTTTCAGTGTGTTGTTGTAGTTTGTAGCTTCCTCAGGATCCTCACAATAGAATCCAGCCACGTTGATCTTGTTTTGCAGCTGACAGGTGAGGCTAAGTGTAAACAGGCTGCAGTCACTGCTAGACAGTCATAGTTTTTGCTAAAAACTTTAGGCTGAAATACTGGAGCCAATGGAAATATCACACACAAGATTGGATAGTGAGGTAGGAAGCATATTGGCTGGGTAATGAAATTCAGCTTCTGGACGTTTCTCTGCTCAGAAGATCCTTTTTATCTTGTGTTAAGATTAAACTGTTTCACCACCACCACCACCACCATGCTCTTTATTCATCATAACGTGCTCCTCCATCTGTTTTCAACCAACAGCTAAACCACAGCACCCACACTTTGCTCAACAGATGGAGGTGCATGTGTTGTGGATCAGTTTTATTTGCTGGAGGTTATTAAATGGTTTGTCACTCAGAGCTCTTTGGAGGAATCAGTTCTGAAGAAGTTTCCAAAACAGAAAGTGTAGCAAAATCAAATCTAAAATAAAGATTAACGTGTCAAAATCTGTGGACTCAGCAGGCAAACACTGTACAGTTCATTAAAGACTAGCGAGAAAAGGTTATGTCCTTGATCAGTTTGAGGGACTAATGATCAGGCTGTGCTGATAGCTGAGGCCTTATACTTGCGGGAGACACTAGTGGGTGTACAAAAGTGATTATTAATTATTAAAATTAAGAAAAATCTAGCTAGCCTCAGCATGCAGTAAATGCCCTGAGGTGCTAATAAAGGTCTAATTCAGTTGATTACCCAGTAAATGCCATGATTAATAAGAATGAACATTATTTAGCCTCCTTATCAGTCCAATCTCCTGACTGTCATTTATAAATCTATTTTGGACTTTACTCCGGTCAATACTCAAATCACTCTGACACATGGCTTGCTCAGAGTTCCAACATCATGTCATGTCACTGTTCTCAAGTTGATGACATGAATAAAAACAAGCTATTTTTCTTTCTGTGTCTGAAAGGCAATGAGCGAAGATAAATGAACGGAGACATAGTCCGGACAAACTCACTCTGACACACAAACACTTTTCACACCAACCACCAACAATTCACCGATGGTTTGGTACCAAGACGTCTGTGACTCCATCAGCACCAGTGTCCTGCCCAGCTGAACACACTGTTTCTGCTCCACTGAGACAGCACATGCTTCACTTTGAATCAGTGACAACTCTTAGATCATTTTCTCTTAGTGCAGGCGGTTCTGTGTGTGTTTCTCTCTCTATCTCTGTGAGGACCAGCTTGAATCATAGAACTGTGAGGACCTTCTAGAGTCAGGGATATTTTCACTTATATCCACAGGGATTTTTTAGGCTGAAGTCTTGTCTTGGAGTTTCAGAATAGAAATAGGTGAAGGAGAGGGTTGTGGTTAAACTTTTACAAAGCAAGGACTTCAAAATACCTTAGAAAATATTGTCATATAATGAATCTGATAACTGACAAAACAATTCACTCAAAACCGCACATATCAATCTCATGGTGGAGCTAGAGATAAAAAGCCAGAGGAAGAGTAACGTTATTTTGAAGTCATCATGGATGTTTCCATAGAAGTAAAACTGCTGTGAACAATCCACTGTTGTTATCACAAAGGTTCAATGGCCCTGTGAGAAGCTATAATGTAAAAAGTGAAGACAAAATGGAGGTCTCAATATAACAGCCCCCACAAGCTGTTTGACCATCCCTCCAAATATCACTGGGTGTCAACATGTGCATCCAGTAGGAAAGTCCTAAGATACTGGGCTGACAGTTATTTCTGCTCTGTGTCTCAGAATAACCCATCACATGAGCTATCTCTCTCTCTCTCTCTCTCTCTCTCTCTCTCTCTCTCTCTCTCTCTCTCCTCTCTCTCTCTCTCTCTCTCTCTCTCTCTCTATCTCTCTCTCTCTCTCTCTCTCTCTCTCTCTCTCTCTCTCTCTCTCTCTCTCGTCTCTCTCTCTCTCTCTGACCAGAAAAGTGGGAGTAATAAATCATTTTGAAGAATCTGATAGTAAACCCAGATTGTTTGTGGAGGCAAGTGGAGCCTCCTCCTGAGCTCACTGTCAAATTTAAAGTCAGTCAATATCTTAATGATAAGAGTTTTCCACTGGGTGTGTGTTGTACAAAACACTTTGCTGCATTTGTCTGAACATTGAAAACTGATAACCTTTTTTGTCAAACTGTTTACAGGAAAAATAACAATCACTTTAAATCACCTACGAACCAGTTAAGCTGGTTTGGTTCTGCATTTGGAAATGATCATTATTTTTCACAGCAGCAGGTTAGTTCATGATGTCAAGCTGTCAGCTGATGAGCTCGGTTTGAATTAGAGACAGAGATAAGAGGGAGACTGTCAGTGAAAAAGGCCTGAGCAGAAAACAGAGGAGGCACAGAGATGCTCCTCTTCTCCACCAGATCCATCACACTGTGATTTGTATTCTCATCACAAACACATTGAGTTTCATTGACATAGAGAATCAAAATTTCTAAAAGTTTTTTATATAAAAACATCACAATGAAAGACTCCTTAAAACCTCACCATAGTAGTTTAAAGGTCTTATACTTGACCCTAGTTTTCAAACTCCTGTCATAATTACTCATATCAGAGCTAGAGCAGTTTTAAATAAATAGGGGGTTAGGTTTGGGGTCACAACAACAGCTCATCCAAAACACATTATAGATTTACCTCCTCTGGCAAATATTTGTGATGAGATGAACTAATTTGTGTGACCAACTCTCCTAAATCCTAAAACACTTATTTTCCATGTATGATTAAAAAGAAAAAACATGTAAACTCTGTTTTGTAATGGGTAAATTAATCTAATGTCTGCAGCTCATTCACATCACACAGTAGCTGCTGCACTTGTTGGAAACTAAATGGCTTCACATCAGATGAGTGAGCTGCTGCAGCTCTTCCCTGACTTTGGATTGAGAGCAGCAGACCTCATCTCCAGCAGGAGGGCTTCACTGTAGTCTGCTGCTTGTTGTCAACAGGGCCCCTGGTGGAGGCACAGTGACAAGTCTGTGCTGTGAAAGGGAAGTGGTGCTTTATATGCTGAGAAAAAAAAAGAAGTCCTTTTTAAAACATTGATTAAACAAATTCTAAAAATAAACATAAGGTACGTGGTCTTCTTATTACTGTCTTTACATCACAACCACAACTAAACAATGAAACAAGGGACCTCCTCTTACAGAAAGCCTCTCCTTCCCCTCCCTTAAGACCACATCCCCCTGCGGACCACCAGGGCCTGGCTCCTCTGAAGGCCGACCCCTGTAGCTGACTGAACGTCATCTGTTCAGCCTCCTTGGCATCATCCTCCTCCAAGCTAGTTCCCTCTAGATTTATTCTAATCGGGTCCTCCACTGTGGCCACATGCAGGGACCCTCTGACAGATTTAATCCTCTTCTGTGCTGAGAATCCTGTCATATTCTTCTTATTTAGTTACCTTAACTATATTCTGATTGGGGCTGGGTACAGAACTGATTTCTCAAATCGATTTGATTCTGATTCACAAGGCTTCTAGTTTCCTGCTCTTGATTGTTGTGTGTACTCTTATTTCACAATTAGCTTTAATATCAATTCAGTTATGGGATATTTCAGAGTACAACACCAATTTTGCTTGGATATGAAACAATTCTCAGAACTAAGCTGTAAACTGTGCCAGGAAACCTCTAACTTTGTGCATTTTAAAAAATATTAAGGGGGGCCTGTCATGATTAGGGTTGGGTAACAAGAACCGGTTCCAATACGGGACCGGTTCCAATACAACCGGTACCTACCCGGAACGAAATGCAACTCAAACCAGACAGTGCAGGGGCTCCCAGAGGGGCTTGTTCCAAACGGGCAAGTGCAAGACAGAGGCTTAAGCTGTGGTTAGCAGGCTTCTGTGGAAGTTTGGCAAGAATATCAAATACTTGCTACTCACAACAGACCAAAGTCTTGAAATAGTTGAGTGCTTCCAAAAACAGCGAACAAAGAATTGCTTCCAGTGAATTATTGACCAACTGCTTCAACACTGCAGCTACAGACCTAGCCTGAATTGTAAATCCAATCTGATACATGAAGAAATTGTCTGGGTCTCTCCGAAAGCAAAAGTCGTATTAGACAAGTGGCATCCAGCGTGACGTACCTCAGTCAAGAAGATATGAAACAAGCGAATGAGACCATAAAGTCTGAATGAGATCAATCTATCTATCTATCGGAATTTTTGTCAGCTCAATGAAAATGTACTTGAATGTATTAAGAACCCAGCAGCATTATTATGACAGTCCATTCTGTTCCCGGCCAAAATGAGTCCTAGTCCGAAACCAAAGACTGCAACCTGGTTATGATGTTGTTGTCTCCATGTCCAGTAATGGCTAATTCAGAACCTCCTTTACAGACATTATGATCATATTATTTCAAATGTGTGTGTTTGGTGTGTGTGTGTGTGTGTGTGGTGGGTCTACTCTACACTCAGATGAAATGTTTCTTATTCAGAGCGGCTGAGCTGATGATCTTATGAGACTGTACGAGAGTAAAAGTGTCTCTTCAGCAGGGCGTCCTCTCAGCTCACTGCAGGGTTATCTCTGTCTCAGAAGACGAGTGCCGAGCTCCAGCTGTTCGTCCCTGATTTCCGAGTACACTCACAGATTTCAGCTTCTCTATTCTTCTTACATCAGAGCTGCTCCTGCACTTTACACATGTTTTATACAGGAGGTCTTCTAGGTCTGTGTCACTGAGGAATCATTCCACTGGTTATAACTTCACTTCTGAACAGAAAATGATTATTTTCAAACCTCTTCTTGGCTATCTACCTTTTCTCAGGTGTGAAGCGTCTATCTCTGCACTAACAGGCTCTATGTGTGAGAGTGCTGCAGAGATTTAAGCATCCACACAGATATTACAGGTCAGAGTAATTGAAGATGAAACCAATAGCAGTTTTAAAATTTTAGAGTGAGTATCCTCTACGAAATCATACAGATGTATAGCAAAGTCTCTAGCAATCCATTACAAAACATCTGAACATGATCATTGCCAACTCTTATTCTAATAAAGTGAAGTAGAGCAAAGAGAGAGAGGTTTTAGTCTAGACATATTCAGAGGTCATTTTTAAATGGTCGTTTTGGCAAAATCGGCTCAAGATGAATTGGTTAAGTAGATTATGTGTGTTTTGATTCATGTTGATTTAGTTGCTTTGTGTTGGAACTTGTTTTGTTTGAGTGAATGTGTTTGTTCCAGGCATTGAGCTGTGTTTCTACTCAGAGCAGGTGTATGGTGCTTCATGTTTGGCATGGTTATGTATGATATACGAGTTCAGGCTGTGGTCTCATGTAGTTTTGAGCCCTGTGTGATTCAGATGACTGATCTGTTCAGATCCACTAAGTAGAGTGCACCTTGTGTCTCTTGATGAAAACACCAATCAGATGCTGTTGATTGAAGGATTAGTTGTTGTGGACAGGAGGAGGGTCAGGTCAGCTAGAACACCCTCTGTTTGTCTGATGGAGAATCTCTTTTGGGTGTTTATAATCTCTGTTGGTTAACAACTTAGTTTAGCACTGGTCAAACCTGTGAGATTTGAGCTGACAGTGTGAAACAGACTCGTGGTTTTGAAGTGACAGAAGATAGATTTCTTCGTTCACAGATCCAGATGTATTTTTTTTGCTCTTGATTGTTGTGTGTACTTTAATGAGACACGTCTTTATGCTCTTAGATGATATTTACATTTCAAACCAGTGGACTTTTAACTCTCATCACTTTGCAGACTGAAACTAATTTGTAAGGCTGAAGACGATGAAACATTCAACACCCGTAAATCCTTTTACAATGTTTTCTACCAAAGACTGAACCCTAAGAACAACTGGTGTCTTTGCTTCATTCATTATTCTCTCTGTTTAACATGAAATGAAAATAGGTCACAGTCATTATGTGTAGTATAACTTTTAACTGTGTTGACAATAATAATGTGTTAAACTAAATTTATCCTTTATTTTCCGACACTGGAGTATTTATCTCCTCTCATAATGCTTTCAGTTTGTTCAAATTAAGTCAAACAGATTTCCTCTAATTATAATGTATCATAACCTTTAGTTAAGCTATTAGATTTTACATATCAAACATCAAATCACATTTCTTTTTTTCTTTCAGTAAAAAGCCTTGTCTTGAACTGATTAAACACACAACAACAACAACAACAAGTGTATTAATTAATCTTGTTTAATATCATTTGTTTTATAGACCTACAGCTTATACAACACCTCAGTAGTAAAATAATCTTCACTGACATTTACTTTCTTACCAGTGGAACCATTTTACTTCACCAGCAACATAAAATCTTGGCAGAGTCGTCGAGGCTGCAGAGCTGGAGCGTCTGATATTTTACTGGCAGCTCATCTATAGACGTTCAACAGACTGAGAACAGAATGTTACTTTTAATTGAGACCTTTCAAAACAGCGAGTGCACCATTTTCATGAAGCGTCCAGACTCTCCATCAGAACCAAAGAGATTTATTATGAGAGATAAAGAGCAAAGAGCCCAGAGACAAACTCTGGGAAAGTAAAAGGTCAAACTAAAGAAGTTTATTCCTCCTCTGTGTGTTAAGAAGCATCTGTTGACATTTCTGCTCAATTTCCTGTCGGATATAAAACAGCAGAATGTTTTGGGAGACAGTTGAAGATGATGCCTGAGAAAGTAAACATGTCTTTGCTCTTCACCTTTGTCAGTCTGAAAAACTATAAAACATATTTAGTCTGGCTACCGTTCATAGAGAAAAATGTGGAATTAAAAATTAATTGTTATTTTCTGTTGAAACTGGGCTCAATAAATGTGTAAAACGTGTATATGTCGTAAAAAACGGTATGAGCTAAGGGATCTGGAACATAATGTGATGTGCAAACATTTTATCATAGATTTATAACTGATACGCAATATAAGTAGAAGGTTTGAAAATACTATGAAATATTCCATCAATTTTAAACTCTTTTCTTTTTACAGCGTCATTAACGTTTTGTACCTTCACATGTGAGTCAGTGAGCTGTGCAGCCTCCATGTGGCTCCAGCTGTGCTCCTCCTCTCTGGTGGTCGTGTGGAGCTGGTGAACATCTGTAGCGTCTCAGCTCCGGTCACTCTCCGTCCCTCTGACTGTCAGTGGGAACATGTTGTAGCTTCTCGCTCAGCTTGTTGTCAGCGGGGCAGATCTCCTGGATGTGGAGTGTGAGCAGGGCACAGTTTGCTACATGATGGTGTCCTGCTGAGACAGTTTAACAAGCGACATGAACACAGAGGGATAGAGGACAGAGCTGCAGTGACTGGTGGGGCTGTTTGAGAGGGAGAGACAGAGTCAGACTCATGTAAACCAGGCACGTGCACAGACATTTTGGGGGGCAGGTGCTCAAACCAAAAAAAAGGGCACCCATCGCCAAAACTATTTATGAAATTAAAAACAATAATAATAAATAAATAAAAAACACAGTAGGATATTTTCAACTTATATATTTGTTTATGTTAACATACTACCTCAAATGATCAAATTGAAAAAATAAATGAATAACAGACAAAACAAGGCCATCTGACAGAGTTGAAGCTTAAGCAGCATTACACTAATAATATACCACAATTTTTCTCACCAAACTGTCATGTAGCTCAACTTAAGACCTACTTTTCATTTCAATAATTAAGATTTTAAATGAAACAAAAATAGTGAACTTGTCTAATTTGTAGAAGAGTAAAACTGCCTTTAAATTCTCTGTCTTTCTGTCTGTCTGTCTGTCTGTCTGTATCTCTCACTCTCCCTCTCTCTCTCTCTCGTCAGTAAACAGCTGAACAACGGATTTCGTGAGTTTAGGAAACGTCGGACCAGTTGCCACGTAATGTTTTCAGCGCGCTAATGTGGTTAGTTTCGCACACCCACCGTCATTACCTGTTTGTCTGATGCTGCGGTCAGAAGGCTGCAGCCGTTTGGCGCTCAGCTGCAGGAGGAAAAGGAGGAGGAGGGAGGGGCGCGGGGGGGGGGCTTTTGAGCGCCGCGGAGCATGTCGGGGCGAAATTCTCAAAAGAACTCAAATAAAAACCCTTCAGATATCACAGACATTTGGGGGGAATTGATGATAGAGAGAGTCATTTTTATTCTTAAATATTGATGTATGAAGAAAAAATTGGGCTCCAGCAGAAGGGCACTTTTCTCATCCAGGGCAAAAGGGCCAGTGCTTGAGCACCACTAGGGGTCTATCTGTGCACGTGCCTGATGTAAACTGTGAAGTTGGTTGACACTGAGATGTGTAGTACGTTGTTGTTGACCTGATCTCATGTGACTCTTTTTAGTCTGACTTAATTTTGTCCTTGACGTGCATGGTTTGTTGTGCAGTGTACAGGGGGAACCAGGCGGGCTTATATGCTCCCGACAAACAAATGCTGGTGACAAGCCTCAACATATTTTGCTTTCTTTCTGCAAAATAGCCAAAGCAAAATATCCACGTCTTCCAAGCCACCTGCTTGTCCACATGCCAACGGCTCTTACATTTTTTTCAGCCCACAAAATGACACATATGATCAGGACATTACATTTATTTGTTGTTAGCAAACAAACTTTGACATAAACACAGGTCCACAGCTGACCCGGAGGAGCCAATGGCACTGCACAGTTTGAGCAAGAAAATTATGAGCTTTTCATTCAGTGTGAGGTGGAATTCTCCTGAATCCAAGTGAACAGAAAAAGCTCCGAACCTCAGGCTCTTATTGTGACAGTCACGATACCCGGCTACAAAGTCCTTTGCCTCAGAAACAAAGAACAACTCTTTCTTCATGTTGTTGATGCAGTTGAAGCCGAATGAGCTGAACTCACATCATTGCTGGTTTAACTCTTATTGTGATATAAACAGTCAAAGTGTTTCTCTCTCTCTCTCACTCACTCACTTACTCACTCTCTCTTAGGGTTAGGGTTAGATGCATGAAGCAGATCACATTCTCCTGCTGATAGAACCAAGTTGTCTTCAGCTCGTCTCAGGCCTGACCTCAGACCAGCCAATCTCATGCTGCCATGTCACACACTTGGCACACACACAGTCTCAGTGTGGCCTGGATCAGATTCTGTCAGCCTCTGTTTCTACAGGAGACGTCTCCTCATTAGTTGATAACAAAGGAAACTGAGTTGGACAAGGTTTTCTGTTTGTCAGTCTGTCCAGCTCAATCTTGTGAACAGGTTATTCAGTTGGACCGAAAGAGGAACTGATTGGATTTTGGTGGTCAAAGGTCAAGGTCACTGTGACCACACAAAGCAGTTTTTTGCCTTGTGAACACAATATTTCAGGAATGCCTCCAGGGAATCCTTTTGAAGTTGATACAAATGTCCAGTTGGACTCACAGGTGAACTGATTGAATTTAGATGGTAAAAGGTCAACGGTCAAGGTCACTGTGTTCTCACATAACACAATTTGAACATGAAACATGATATTCTTCGGCCTGTCTGAATGGAATAATTTCACATTTTTACCAGTTCAAAATAAAAAATTGACTGAGTCAATTTCAGGGGTTAAAGGTCAAGGTGACCTCAAATGAGTCTGGAGAAAAATGTATTTGGACTGAAATTGCACCGGTTGACAGGGGCATACAACCACAGGGTTTTATTATGTTCAGTCGTGATGAGCAAAATAACTTCCCATCTTTTATATGGTACAAGAAGTTGTTACATGTTTTATTATAATCTTTACTGTTGAGTGTTAACAGACAGCTTGAATTAATAGCGATAGCTGTGATGTGAATAGATGGAGAAAAAAGGCAGAGTGTCAGCTATACTGAAACTTTAATTCATTCGAGTGAGTCAGGCTGTGAAGCGGTAGTGTTTTATTTTTTCAGCTATAGTAATTCCTTCAACGTTTTTTTTTAAACTTTTGACGTCTTCTTAGTCGGAACTAAAAAGTTAATTTGTTTTCTGCAGCAAATTTTATCAAATTTGTGTTTTAATTTTTTCTCTTTTTTTTCCCTTTTTCTATTTCTGGGCTGCTGTCTCTTCATCTCCTTCATCGTGGACTTTCCCCTTCTCTCTTCGGACACTAAAATTCAGGTAAGAAATGACTCGTTCTTTATGTTTTTGAGCTGTTTGAGTTCACGTGTGTGTGTTTGCTGTGCGTCACTGGACGTCACTTTGTGTTAGGAGGATCTTCTACATGTGTTCATGCAAACTGATGGTATTTTCTCGTTAAGTTAAGTGATGATCTATTATAGTCAAACCTGCTCTGATAAGCAGAGCAGCTCCGAAGTGTCATGAATTCATGATGTGAGGCTGATAACTCACACAGAGAATCGTTATTTATTGTGTTAGAATGACTGATGTGCTGACCAGCAGACAGCAAACACAGTGTGTTGAACTGAAATGACAGTGCAAGGCTGCTGTTGAAAGTGTGTCAGTGATGTGCACGTGTTCAACACACACAGTTCCCAGTCCTGTGTGTGTGTGATGTTGTTATTTATTCCTTTTTTCTCCTCTTTAAAGTGTCTGATCTTAACATTCACAACATTTTAATCGTATTCATCAGTTATACTTTATTCTAACGTGTAGTTCCCTGTGAACTTGTTGAACATGTTCACGTATAAGATCACTTCCTGCTCTTGGTTACATATGAACATAAATGACAGTTTGAAATTAACATTTACACAAATGATCCATAAGTACATCATCAGAATCTGATTGTTAGGTTTATTCTGAAGTCAAAAATATAATTCTTACAGAAAAGGAAAAAAGCAATGATTCGGTCTGGTGTTAAAACCTGTGAAAAATATGCAAATACAGAACTCATACCATGATGTTTCACTCTCATTAATATATAAACCGATTAGTATTACCTATATAAATAAATATATTGTGTAAAATTGGTTTTTTATATATGAAAAAATGCTCCATCTTCTTAATGTTTATCCAAAAAATTAAGAAGAATCCCCGCAACCACACAAATGTGTAATTTGTATTCTTCAGTGTAGTCATGTTTAAAATAAAGTAGTTTAAAAAAAAATTTAATGATAGTAGTGGATAATAACTATACGTTAGTTTAACAAAGAAAATAAGTGAAGCAGACTCAGTTTGAGCTGCAGCGGCTCCTCCAGACAGAGACTCTCTGAGTTACTGAGTGCAGCCTCTCTGATACACAGTACAAACAGTCATTCTTCATCACTTCAGGCTGTGTCATGTAGCAGTCGATGGTTGTATCACATTCAGTGCCGGTGGTTAAAGATGTTGGACATGTGATGTGTGTTGTATAGAATGAGTAAACATGGGACACCGTGTGTGTTCAGTAACAAGGCGTGACGCCCTGCTCTCCTGTCTCACTGCTGTGCTGAGAGGATCACAGGTGATTTGTGCTGCTCCACAGATTCTCATAATAACCTGTGAGCATAGTAAGAGGCTCTTCAAGTCGTATTGTTGTTCTGAATGCCCTCTGTGTAAAGCAGCATCAGCCGCTCGTCTTTCTTGCTTCACTTTGTTTGTTAAAAAAAATTCTGTCAATGATGAAAAGCTAGTATTTCCTGGTTCATTGTTCACATGTGTAATGGCAGTTTTTAATTACAGGACAGCACAAACAGTTACCAATTCTGGTAGCTTTAATTCTTTACCCAGCTGCGGCCGGGGGCTAATGCCGAACCACTGACAGATTCGAAGCAAGAGCTATGAACAATGAACTCACTCTGCTGCTCTGCTATTTGTGAAGAAAAAGAGTAAGGTAATACCTGACTGAAATACAGGTTGACAGAGCAAAGTGTGTGTGTGAGTGTGTGTGAACACTCTTTTTCGTTACCTATTAAGGACCTTTTCCAACATAATCACCGACCTTGTCAGGGGCAGTTTACCTTAAGGGGACCATAGACTGGTCCTGATGAAGCAGGGCATCAATTATTGAGGGGCTGGTTAAGGTTAGATGTAAGATGTGAATTATTGTGGTCGGGTTAAGGTTAGAGTTAGGTGTTTGGGTTAGGCCTGAATTGGTCATTCTTAAGGTTTGGGATAAGGTTAGGCTGTCCACAATGAATGGAAATCAGTGCAAAGTCCTAATAAGGATAGCTCTAAAAACATTTGTGTGTGTGTGTGTGTGTGTGTGTATGTCTGCACATGTCTATCTGTAATTATGAGGGATAATTTTGGTTCAATACCATCATTGTGAGGACATTTTAGCTGATCCTCACAAAATCAACAGGCTGTCTGATGGTTAAGACTATGTCTGCGAGCCTGTAAGAGTGAGTGAGTGAGTGAGTGTGCGTACGTGGATATATGCGTCTCATGGATTTCGTTAGTAGAACAGCTAAGTTTAAAATGGGAAGAGAGAGTGTCAGTGTGAGCCATACAAATGTAGAACAGATGGATTACGGTCATACCGAACTGCTTCCTGGATTTGGTCAATGGATACTTTAACTCTAGTAACATTAAAAAGGCCTCAGGGAAAAACAAATGAGAGAAACTGCACAGACACACAACCTCCCAAACACAGATAAACAAGTTATGTGTGTCTCCGGCCTCAGTTTGAATGTTTTCCACTTCCTGCTGCTGGAGAAACTTTCTTTCAAAGAACAGAGATGAAAACATGTTGAATCCTCACTGGAGAACAGGAACTGATGGACACATCAAATATCAGCTTTGACTGTGGACAATTGTCTTTCGTTATAAATCTTTACAGAACAAGTCAAATGTCTAAAGCTCCACACTCAATTAATTTGTTTAACGAAATCATTCATTAATTAAGAAATCAAACATTATCCTTTCAGAGATTTTTTCTTTATATTCAAATGTTTAAGTGAAGCATCTTTTTCTTCCTTTGAAATTAAATAACCTCAATTGTTGTTGTTGTTGTTCATGACTTCAGTTGTGCTGCGTTTGTTTCTCCCACTGTGAGTTCAGCAGGAAATCACAGTAGAGTTTGATATTTAACTGTGGACGTCAACACACAGTCAAGCACTGAAAACCAGGGTGGAAGAAGAAAACAGGGCTCTGGATAGTCAGAGTGACGATGGACATCTTTTCTTTCCAGCGTTTCCGAATGACGTAAATGTCGGCGTCGCTGTCACAAAGACTGATCACCCCCAGTTTGATCAACTCATTGAATAAAGTCATTTTCTCCACTGTGCATTTTAGAAAGGACTATCTAACAGACAATAATCAATTGTCTGGTAACTGTCCAAAGCACAAACAACAGTAAACATCCAACTCTAACTAGAGACCTTTATTCCAGTCACATGATAAAGACAGATTAAAAACCCCAGGTTGTATTTGTCCCTAGCACCTTTTGTTCCTGATCTAGTTGAACTGATTCCAACTGAATGTCGGTCGAGTCCCAGAGCTTTTTCCCTATTGTTGGACTGGCTATGCGACTAATCCATCACATCAGCAGGATGGAGGATTGTGTTTGAGTTTTGCATGAGAGCGTTCTGTGTGTTTATTCCAGGATTGTTCTCACTTCCCAACCTCATCATCCCCCACCACAGGTCAGTCCCAGTTAATGAGTCCAGGGCTGAATATCTTTCTGTCTCAGTCAGACCTTGAATCGCTTCTAACTTCAGTTCTTATCTTTCTCTGTCTCAGTCGTCTCTGCCTCTGAGCATCTTTCCTTTTGTTTCCAGCATTTCTCCTGTTGTTCCACCATCTGCCATTTCTGTTACCTGGGGAAAGCCCCAAATTGTTACCAGACAAAACAAAGAGCTCCTGCTTTGTTTACCCAGTGAGCCTGAGTCATATTTTTGAAATTTGGTGCCTGTTGGCAGAAAAACTTTCATTGTAAAAGAGAAGCTTATAAGGAATCAATCAAAACACCAGTGTTCTCATTATTCTATGGACATTAGATTGTGTCATCATGGTGAATGTTACAACCCTGCAGATATCACGAACGAGGGAAACCAGGGAAGTAACACCTGTTTATGATGGAAAAGGTAAAATAAGCGGTTTATTGTTCCAACATTTGCATCTAAGAAGCAAATCCATAGAGGAGAAGAAGAGAGGAAGGGCTGCAGGTAACAACAAATCATAAAACCAATAAACAAAAGCACTAAAGCCCAGACTCATGGAAAGACATTGTCATCTCCCTTGATTGTCAAATACAAGTGAAAACTGCACATATATTATGGCCGACATCCATAACCTGATGTATAACAGACAAACAAAAGACTATGTGACATGTAAAGAAAAATAATGTGTGAGAAAATAACATAGGATCAAACCTATACCCCTGGTTTTCTGAGCAAGTCCCTCATACAGGTTAGCATTCTATAAGTATGAGTAACAATGCACACACACTGTTACAAGGCAAACTGAACTGGCTCACTATTATTAAACGCTAATCCTATTCTCAATGCTAGCTCCTTCACAGTCACATTTAGTAACATTTCATTTATTCCCTTCGGTGTATGCAGTTTACTTGTCGTATGTCTCAGTTGTCTAGGTGTAGGCTGCCTATCGGACTAGGGATGTTATGGGCTACTTAGGTTTTCCTCCAGCGTCTTGTGAGTCATGACGTGGCCTGTCAGTGAGGTGAAGGGAGACATGCTCTGGGTCAGTTACTGTCTCCAGTCGACTCTTTGTTTGTTGGTTCGCCACCTGTCTGCTGCCATCGCGCTCTGCAGCCTCTCAGGTTTGTGTGTTGAGTTGTCCACTAAAAGGGAGTTAACACCTCCCCTGTATGGAGTGTCATCATTCCTTAAGACCTCAAACCATTACATTTACAAACGTCTGAAGACCAGGTGTACTGGGCGGTCAGTGGGCATAGCCAGGTTAGGGATTTCACTGGCGATGAGTCTGATGGGACAAAACCCAACCTATTCAAAAATAAAACAAATGCCCCCTGCTAATAATAATCAACAATAAAATAAAACCCATTACAGTTAATTAAAGGATTAAACCATTTGAAGAGAGAAACACTTCACATTCTTCTCATAAAAAGAAATCGTCCACCAACTGCTGAAGCTGTCCAACCTAACTGCTGTGGGGATCAGAAGGAAAGATGAGAAACAGTGACTTCAGTTTAACCTCTGTTCGTCTCTCATCGATCTGGGATCAGATCCGCTGTACAGGACTGTAGTGACGACTGCAGAGACAAAATATAAACTGGTGTTCAGGTTGTAGATTTCTACCTTAAATGTTCCTCTGATGGTAACAGATCTTAAATATTCAGTGACATTGGTCTGAATGTCAATAAAATCCCAAACATTCCACCTTTGAACAGACATTTAAAGCAGCAGTGTGGTCTCTACATATAGAGCTGATCCACACACACTCACATCAGTTACTTTACATAAGTAGTTCATTACTTTCATGCTGAAATACAAGGATCGTGGGTAATCAGCCCCTCTAATCGACAAGTTCAAAAGACTGGCCACCCTATTGCATGCTGGGTAATCGCTGTATCATTGTCAATTATCTTACCGGACTAAGGAATTATCTAAATGAGATACAGTCACATTAGTTTCAATAGAAGAGGGTTCTCGTCAGTGCAGTAATAAATTCTCCAAGATTCTGATTCAAAGTCAAGTTTTACTGCGTTTCTGGTTATTTTCAACAGCAGCAGATTTAATAAGAAAACTGCAAGTGATGGAGAAACTAATCGATTTGTTGTTTACAAGAGCAAACAGATAAGAGAGGTGGGGTGTTTTCCTCCTGCTGATTCTATAAATATAAATCACACAGGGATTCAGTCTGATAATAAACGTATAAGGACAGAAGAGAGGGAGAGTTTTGTGTTTTTCATTCAGGGTGTTTCAGAGAACTAGCTTGTGTGTGTTCACCTGAGTAGGTGTGTGTATATTGTTTTTCATATCTATTATGATCCCATTGTTGGTGAATTTTTTACCACTTGGCTTTTCCAGTTATTTTCCAGTCCTCTGCAGTAAAGTCAACCATCAAACGTACAAAGGTTTAAACCATTTCAAGCTAGAACTCTGTTGTCATGACAATCTATCTTGGTTGTTGTTTATTAGGAAACACATTTTGATGTTTTATTGAAGTTGGTGTTTCCAGTTTACCCTCCACAAATTATCTGACCTGAGGCTGCTCACCACAGTAGTCTGCATTTAAATCAGGTCATTAACGTCCTCTGCTGGTGTTCACTAAACACACAAGGTTTGGTGCCTTGCTCAAGGGCTTAAAATAAGGAGTGTCAATAGTAAATCATCTGTTAAATGAAATATGAGAGCAGAGAGCCAGTGTCACTCCACTGTGTGTGTGTGTGTGTGTGTGTGTGTGTGTGTGTGTGTGTGTGTTGTGTGTGTGTGTGTGTGTGTGTGTGTGTGTGTGTGTGTGTGTGTGTGTGTGTGTGTTGTGTGTGCGTGTGCGTGTGCGTGTGCGGTGCGTGTGTGCTCAACGATGAAAGCTGGTTTTGGTTTGCAGCTAAATTAAGAAACATAGAGACACATCAGAGGCAGGTTAACATCACTGAATCTTTTACATCTTTAAAATGGGCCTCATGACATTAACAACCCAACATTCAACATTTCATTAGGTGATCAGTTTATCACAGCTTGATTCAAAGTCCATCTGTCGTGCCAGACAATCACATCCACGGGAGTCGTCCACCTCAAAGACGCTCAGAGCTGACACACTCTGTTTCATGTGTCATGTCTTGTATTTGAGTTTGGCTGTAAAGTCCGAGCGGCTCTAAACCTCCTACAGAGAGAATAAGGTGAGCAGCTGCTGGAATAAATCTTTGTGGGAGGACTCCCTGGTCGCCACTGGAAGACTGGCTGTTAAAGAATGAGTGTGATAAAGAGAGAAATGGCTGCTGTAAAAGAGGAATGAGAGACTGGCTGTTGTTTAGGATATGATGCTGAATGTCTGACCTCAGACCAGTTTTATTCTGTCTACCTCTCTTTCTTCTTTCCCTCCTTGCATTGTGCTAATTCTGCAGTGTAACCTTGGGTGTGTTTCAGAGGCTGCATTAGTATTCTGAGTGTGTGTGCTGCAGTAATGTCTGCCACAGCCCATTTCCCTGTAGAGAAGAAAGCACATCAGGATCAACCTGTGTGCAGTTTCTTTGTCCACGTGATGATTTGTCGTCAACTCAAAGTCTGTGTCTTTCTTTTCTCTTTCATTATTTCTCATCATCGTAGATCCTCCTATTTTCACAGTAGTGGCAGTTTCATTCAGTATTTTTCTTTTCCCATTCTTGGTGTGGGTATTTGTAGAATAATAAAGACATACAATGTGTTCTTTGCTTGAGTTAAACACGGTGAGTTTTACCTCTGTCATTGCTCCGTCTGAGATATTGCTGAGTCATATTAAATGTCTTTTCAAAGGTCCAATGTGGTCATTAAGTTACTGAGAGGAGAATATGTGAAATCTTACTGCAGCTGCACCTCTGACCACATTACTATAAATGTAACCATGTCACAGCATTGACCTCTGAAGCCTGTCTGTTCCATTCTTATACAATACTGATCAATAATCAATATGTGAGTGGGATTCAGAAACAAACATATGAAACATACACTGTTGAGTGATTGTTGAAGTGCAGCACAGAAGCTTTGAGACACAGACTGCTTTAGTTCACTTCTTATTCAGAGCAGGTTCAGTGGAGGCCGGGACATGACATCATGATGGTTTCAGCAGGTAGAGGTTTCAAATGCTCAATGTGCTGACATCTGTACGTCAGATGAAATGGAATCAGCCTGAGTTCTGCTCTCCACTCCACATTTCTATCACTGACACAGTGGATGTGTTTCCTTAGCTGATCACAGAGATGAAGCCCTGATATTTCCAACATGTCTCTCTCTTTCTACGGTCTATCTTTCACACTCCGACCTGTTTCTACTTCACAGTAAATGTTTCCTGCTCAGCCGATTGTTCTCACCAGCCTCCGTCCATCTACTGTTTGACTGTCTTGCTGTCAGTCAAGAAGGAGGCTTTAGATTGAGATCAAGGATCCACTGATGGAGCTCTGATCACACATTGGTGAGAGGTGATGTCATTGATCAGACTCCTCTCCTCTCCTCAGCTCTGTGTTCGCCACATGAAACTGCATCGATCTGCATATTTATGTTGAGGAGGATTTAAATGGTGGTGTCCTGTGTTGCACACACACTGCTTTTGTATTTGCAGACACTTGATGCATTTTTCCAGATGGCTCAAACTGTTTTACATTTTCCTTATAACATTGAAATTGCAGTATTATATTCACTTTCTGAGAATCTGGTCTGTTTTTGTTTGCATGTGAATTTTCATCAATCTCTGTGTCTGTTCTGTGGTTGTCAGCTTTCTCATCTCTGGGTAAATGAACTGATTTCCAGACACTTCCAGCTGTCTGTCTCTGTGCCGTCCTATGAGATTTAAATCCTCACACTTCAATTTGAATATCATCCATCTGCTGTCAGGAAGGTGAGGACAGGAAGTAATATCAAGCACCATTCATCCCTCTGTCCAATGTGCATGGCGCATTTATTTGTCTGCTTATAGTTTTTTCCCACGTGCAAGGTTGAACTGAGACATGTCAGATAATGACTCTCATTTTAGTCACTTAAATACAGACCTGTGGTTGGTTGGTTTATTCATTCTATGGTTGGTTGGTTTGTTCGTCTTACGAGGGGTTTGATGATTGGTTGGTTCTATCGTGTGTTCCACTTTCTGCAGCTTGACACAACATGTAAATGTTTTAAGAAGCAGCATTAGTCAAACTGAATTTGCATAGTTCGGCACTAAGGTCAGAAAGGTTAATTGTTCTGCACTCTGAGAAGAGAGTTTATTTTTACTTTATAGTTCTTTGTTTTATGCCTTAGCACTTTGTGAGTTTCATTAAATAAAAGTAACATTTGTACGCGATTATTCAACCAATAAAACCTGAAGCGTGAGATGTAAGTAATCGTAATAATAAAAGTGGGATCTGAGTGAAGGTACAGGATCAGATCTATTATGCCCCTGACTCTTTAAATCATCCACATCCCTCCATTTAAATAGAAGGAATAAAACCTTACTCTGTGATAGAATTGATAATAAAAGCTGCTGATTTAAACTAAAGTAAATAAGGTTGAAGTTAACGAGGTTCCAGGCAGCCCAGCTTCATACTGATTTATTTAGACATGCAGAGAGGACAAGATGAACAGAGAGAAAGATGGAGAGAGAGTAAAGAAGAAGAGGAAGAGTTAGGACAGAGAGAAAATGTTACACACCTTCATTCATCTCTCTCTCAGTTAAATGCTGAGTCATGCTCTGCTGCCTGGCACAGGTCAGCGTTAATAATGAGAGCAGACACTCACTCTTTGTAAAGCACAGAGCTGCTGCGGCCTCCTTACACGACTCTGAGCTTTTCTTTCCAGTGGCAGTGAAATGTTGCATCAGGACAGATGTAGATTATTAATGTTCACTCTCAAAGCTTGTCACTGCAGCAGGGTCATGTTTTACTTTACAGGTGTAAGTCAGGTGAAGCTTATCTTTTATTAATGAGTTTAATGCGTTAATTCCAATCAATTAAGTGACGACGTCAAAAAATGTTATTGCAGCTCTTCTTACATTTGAATCTGAAACTTTTTTTCTTGTAATCACATTTCTTCCCCTGTGAGGATCAGGGCTCTGAATTGAACTGAGGATATTAAGCCATAAATCCACATTTCAGACATTTGCTCTGTTTTGAATCCACCGTAACTCCAGCACCAACTTGTTATAATGCATTAGGATGCATAGTGTGTTTTTCTCTGTCCTTTCTGTAGCCGCCCACACAACCCACGACTCCTACAATTAACCTCCATTATTATTACAAATGCTTCAGAATCTGCAGATCCTGTCTCATATTCTCCACCAACTGTAGCTGCTCACAGAAATGTGGGTTTAAAACAGAGAAATCTCATAATGTAAAGTCATTATTCATGATCTCTGAGCAGCAGCCATGTTTTTTACCCCATGGGCACTGAAGGCTCTGAACAATCAGCGGTGAAATGAAAGCTCTTTGTCCCAACAAAGGTCGAGGTGGGCACAATGAAGGAGCCGAGAGCAATGATGTGTCCCAAATGTACGATGCAAGAGTGGAGAGAACACAGAGAGTGGATGTGATTCTGAGCCACAGGACACAGTCTGTTCCAGCTCTCTGATTGGTTTCACTCTGATCAACTCTGCTAACTTCCATGCTAGTAAAACCAACACTTGATACTGATTTACTGAGAGGGATCACATCTGAGAGTTTGAGATCAAATGAATGTGATCGGATTTTCTCTGATATCAACACAAGATCTGATATTTGCAGGTTTGTTACTGGTGATCATTGTGCTTAGAAACACACAGCAGCATCCACAGAAATGCACTGATCTCTGAAGCAGCAGCAGCATTTTGTTTTTAATACATTGGTGAGGAAGACCTCTTAATGACAGAGTACATCCACTCCTTTCCATCCTCTCAGCAACCCCATTTTCACTGTTGCTGCGATTGTTCACAGGTATTGGGACCCTAGACTGTCAAAAGATCCATAATGTTTTTAAGGGATTGGTCAGTCTATTTACTGTATATATCTGTGTGTGTGTGTGTGTGTGTGTGTGTGTGTGTGTGTGTGTGTGTGTGTGTGTGTGTGTGTGTGTGTGTGTGTGTGTGTCTTTAGTGACAAGCAGCAACATTATGTTGAACAAATTTAACTAAACTGACTCAAGAGGCAAAATGTCAGCAGAATATAAATGTTTAAAATTCATATGAAAACACATGTTTTAGCTGAGGGTGTGATTTGAAGAAAACAGTGAGTTAGTTTTTATGTCTCCAGCTGACTGAGACAAGCTATTCTACTGTGTTTATAACATACAATGGGAAGGAAATCTGTGTGAGCCTTTGGAAAGACCTGGTTTTCAGTATTTAAAATTTAAAAAATGTGATGTCATCTTCGTACAAATACAAGTATAGACAAAGCAAACAATTATTATTGTATGTTTTTGGGGGTAACTAAACCATTAAATATTCAAAGGGTCGTCAGATTAACTTTTGCAGCAATACCCTCAGAAGTCTGGAGCTAACTGCCTGTTTTCAGCATGGAGCCTCCACAGACACAGTTTGTTGAAATGCAGAAGAAAGTTTCACAGAATATTTGGTTGATAATGTGGGCGTACGACAATCAAAGAAATCAGTCAGTGTTATCTCTCCCTCTTTCTCTCTGTGTATCTCTCATATTCATGTGTGGTGCAGTTGTATAATTACAAAGAACAGAGAGATGGAAGCAGAACACCTCCACTGGCCTCCCTCAGTCCTCCCCATGAATATTTATGAAGACATTTGAATAATGTGATTTTGTCACAACAGAATGTGATTTGGAGAAAGGGACAGTGCAGAGCAGGAAGGTGAAGAGAGTCAACAAGCTGAGGAGGAGGACGTTGCAGTTGGATCCTCTGAGGCTGATGAAGGACGCATGGTGGGGACAATCTGTTTGTGAGGACGTGAAGTTGATTGATATGAAATCACAGATTGATTTAATGATGATGTTAGTTTCCATGGCAACACAGCTGAAGTTTAAACACTTCTCCCCATCTGATTGGCTCTTCACACTGTGGTTTGACCGCTGGTCAGAGCAGATTAGAGCAGAACCAACACATGGTCCGAGTGCTTTCATGTTGAAAGATAAACATTTTATTCATTTTAAAAACTGTGGCTTTTACTGAATAAAAGCGGAACCTTCTTCTACAGTCCAACTAAATCAATTATTATAAAGATTGTTTAAATTGTTTAGAATGTACAAGAGATGTTGAAAAGGAAAAGTTCTGACGACGTCTGTGACACTTTCATTCTCAAGGAGTGAAAGGAAACTTTATCACTAACTTATATATAGTTTTATCATACCTGGTTTATCTGCAGTGCAGCTGTTGTGTGTCCACGATCAACAAAATCAGTTTTTTTATAGTGTTGTTTGATATAAAGCATTGCAGCAATACAACAAAAATTTTTTCTTTTACTTTGAAGACAACTTTGAAGACAACTGAAGAGGAAGTAATTCTACTCCATCACCATTGAATTTCTCTGTCAATCAGATGGGATAAAACAAAAATAATCAAAAACAATCAAATCAGTTTTGACCTGCAGTCCAGTCGTCACATGCAACCACATGGAAAACTGTTTACCTCGCTCTGCAGACAGACTGTGAGCAGGCTGCCGTGACTCCACTGTCTGCAAGGCTCTGTCTGTTGGTTGTAATAACAATGAACATATCACATGTCTAAATTGAACCACATTTGATATTGCACCTTCTTGACCCTTAATAATACAGAAGCCAAGCAGGTAAGATAAAAGGTTCTTGAGATTTGCATTCCATAGACAGACAGATTTCTGGAATGATAGATGTGTAGTGGACACCTGTAATAGACAGAATTCACCAAAGACTGTTGACGTGGTTTACAATATTTGATTTGCACTTCGTGGTTTGCACGCTGACACACTCGGTAAGGAGCTATGGGAGTTACCATGGTAACAAGGGGGGTTAAAAGCTGATGTTTTGGTGACGTCCGGAAGTCACTGTAGCCGTAAAATGTTTGTAAATAAAACGCACACCGAGAGGTGCACAGAATGAGAAATCTCCTGACTACTTCATCCCATCGACTTCTACAGATGTGTCCATAGCAGTTAAATGTCTAATATCCAGAAAGTTTGACATTATTCAATATTTAATTCTTTAGTGAATTTTAAACAAATCTAGTTCACATCTGTAAATCAGTGAGACACAAATGTATACATTTTTGACACATTTTAATATGTTCTGCGAATACATTTGATTTGTGTCTCATTGTAAATCTTATGTTTACTGTTGAAAGGTTCTGTAGCTTCTCTTCTGTCTAGATGCTCATTTCTATTCAGCTGAAGTCTGCCTGTTGTTTCTGTTCTGCAAGCATTGCACAATGTGGAGACAAACATGGATAATTTATGTATTAAATAGCACATTTTGGATGAAAGTCTTATCTTGGGAATAGCTTAGATACTAATTTCAGTGCTTTCAATAAATTTAATTAAGGAAGCTGCAGGATAAAACTCTGAAGCAGTCATCCAGTGGAACTACCACAGAGACAAAACACATGGTTCTGAGTAAAGCACAGTCATTCAACATAAAAAACACTTTTCACTCCTTAATATGCAGCTTTAAACAACATTTATTTTGTGTTTTGTTTAACAAGAAGTCTCAGGGAAGCAGTTTAATTTAGATTTCAGCAGTGAAACAATTACATTCAAATAAAGTGTGTGTGTGTGTGTGTGTGTTTGTGTGTGTTGTGTGTGTGCAGACCTTTTAAAATCCTCCCGTTTAAGCCGTTTCTCTCAACCTTTGTTTATCACGTCCTCACAAAAAGGAAATAATTTTGAATCGTCTTCAGCAGGATGATATTTGTATTT